>WITN01000202.1:0-123792 GCA_015025155.1 Lactarius quietus
TGAGCTTCTTCGCTAGGAGTAGGGACATTTATATATGCTGATAGCGGAGTTGAAGAGCATTGAAACTCAGCTATGGCTTGTGGGGCATGTACGTCAGTGGTGTTGACCCACTGGTTCTCTGAGTCTGGATACCCCTTCCATTTGATCAGATATTGTTTGCGCCTTCCCTTGCTGACATGCCGTTGGTCCAGAACCATCTCAACTTTGTATTCTTCTTCCCCATCGATTAATTCAGGGGGAGGTCTTGGGAAATTTGGTCCATGAAAGGAAGTTTATCAATAGGGGGTGAGAAGATCGATGTGAAACACGTTGTGAATGCTCCTCTGTGTGGGAAGTTCCAGTTTATAATTAACTGGAGACATCACCTGAGTGATTTTGAAGGGTCCATGTCGTTTGGGCACAAGTTTGGCACTAGGCTGATGGGTTCTCAGGTGATGTCCCTCTAGCCATACAAGGTCTCTGATTCCGAATTTGGGCGTGCTTTTGTGTTTGACCCATGATTTTTGTGCCTTGATAATTTGTTGTTGGGTGTGCGCTCGTGCCTGTTTGAATTGGTCGAGCCGCAATGCCACTTGGGGCAGAGGGGTTGGAGTCATTTTCCAATCAGCACGTGGATGATGCCCTGTTAGAAGAAAGAATGGGGACTGCCCTGTCGCTTCACTTGGCCAATTGTTATGCGTGAATTCTGCCAGGGGTAAATACAGCGCCCAGTTGTCTTGTTGCTCATTTACCCAAAAGTGGAGATATTGTTCTAGCCATTGATTCATTCGTTCTGATTGGCCATCGGTATGAGGATGATATGCCGTGGATATGTTTTGAGTGATTCCCAACTGTTTGCAAAGCTCTCAAGTGAATTTGGATGCAAACCAAGGGTCCTGGTCACTGATTATTTTAGTAGGGAGACCATATCTGACAAACACGTGTTTGAGGTATAGTGCTGCGACTTCTTCCGCATTGATCTCTTCGTTACATGGAATAAAGATAGCCACTTTAGTACAATCGTGATCTGTGATCGTAAGAATGGAATCGTATCTGTCTGACACCAGTAATTTGGTGATGAAGTCAAGGGCTATTGTTTCGAATGGCACTGCTTCCAATTTTGGATAGATGGGTTGTAGAGAGGCTCTGATTGGTCGGTTGTTAACTTTGTGTCATTGACAATCTGCACATCCTTGGACGTAAGTGGTAACATCCGGTCGTAGTGTGGGCCACCAATAATTTTGTTCCACCAGCTTGATTGTTTAATTGATTCCTGGATGTCCATATACTGGTGGTTCATGGTGAGCTTCTGCAATCATCCATCTCTCTTTACTTCCCTTGGTTACCACTTGTCTCCCTTGTTTATACCATACTCCGTTTCCTTTCTTTAAGTTGTGTGGATCCACCCATGGTCAGAGGATTGCCTCTTCTTGTGCATCGCTTGGATTAATTGGAGTCATATCTTGTACCATAAGGACACCTTGTGGGTGATTGGGTAAGCCCGTTCTTTGTGTCGTTGTGTTTCGGATGAACACATGATTGGGTAATACGGTTACATTTTCGTTGCCTTCTTCACCTTGATTGTAGTCTGGTCGTCTTGATAATGTGTCTGCCTGACCGTTTGCACTTCCTTTGATGTGATGAATCTCTAGATCATATTCTGATAGTTCAAGTACTTCCTTAGCCACTCATCTACTGATCTTCTATGGTTCTCTCCAATATTTCAGGTTCATGTGGTCGGAGAAGACCTTGATTTTGTATGGAAATCCTGCTAGAAGTGGTCTCCAATGGCGAAGTGCTTTGACTATGGCCAGTAGTTCGAGGTCGTAGATATCATAGTTGCGTTCTGCTGCGTTTAATGTCGCAGAATAATATCCTATGGGATGTCTTTTGCCATCAGATTTCTTTTGGAGTAGTACCGCTCCCACCGTGAACCCTAATGTGTCTACTTCTAGTTCAAATTGATCTTGTAGGATTGGATGCATTAACACAGGTTCGCTTGTTACCCGTTGCTTCAGTGTTTCAAATGCGTGTTGTTGTTGTGGTCCCCAATTCCATTCCGCTGTTTTCTTTGTGAGTTCGTTTAGTGGTTTGGCGATTGACGCAAATCCTCTGATGAATAGGCGATAAAAGTTGCAAAATCTGAGGAAAGATCATACATCCTTAACTTTAGTTGGCGTTGGCCAATCTTTGATGCCTGAAATTTTGACCGGATCCATGCGTGTTACCCCCTTTTCAAGGATTACCCCCAGGTAATCAAGGGACGCAGCAAGGAAGGTGCACTTTTCTGGTTTAAAGTAGAGATCGTATTGTTGCGCCACTTGAAGGACATCTTTAACTGCTTCAATGTGATCACCGATAGTTGTTTTCGTGGCGATGCCAATATCGTCAATGTATACTCGTATGATGGTTCCCCGTTGTTTGTGCTTCGTTATGGTGTCCTTGTAGATAGCGTTCATCCATGGACCTTGTTCCTGAACAACCATCTGCCTCCGGAGAGAGGGAGGGCCCCCCCCTCCCCCTCCCCCCTCCCTGCTATCCCAACCACCCATAGAATGCATCAACAGCAATCTACCGCCCCCACTGCCCACGGTGGCGACCGTAGAGGCTTTGCCCCCACCGCCGACCCCCACAACAAACCCCCTCATGGGGCCTGGACACCCGGGAACCCAGATACCCTGGGAGAACTCCCTCCCACCCCCACCAGAAACCTTTCCCACTCCCACAGCTGGCCCCCTCGCAGTGATCTCCAGCAAGTCAGACTTCAGTGCATACGCCCCCTCCAAGCCAGACGAACAAGATTTGAACATCCTCGCCAGTCTCACTGAGGAGGAAAAATCCTTCATAGAGGACCGCCTAGACTCGCTAAGAGCCAAGTCTAACAAAATTTTAGCCAGTGTCACCAACTATTACAACATGGCAAACCTCTTACCGGTAGAAGGGCCGGAAGTGGATGACATCTGCTGTGAAATTATACCGCTGAACGCCGCTTTCAGATTAGTGCTCTTCGCCCTGGATACCGGCTTCCCCTCCCCGACATCGGAGGTCAAGTTCCCGACGGTCTTTGAGGGCCGAACCTGGGTTTGAGCAGCGTGCGTGACCCTCGCGGCGATTGGGAGGGGGATGATTAGATCCACCCCTGCCCGCCTCAAGACTGCCACAACCGCCCAGCTAAACCTCTCCGACGTAATCCTCAAATTGCACCTGGACATAATCCCCCCTAAATCGGATGGAGAACTCCTCCAATGCCTAGCTGACAAATCGGCGGCATGGTAAACTTCCGTAACGACCTCAACCTAGACGCTAACCCCTACACTTTCTTTGACAGTGTTAAGGACAAGACCAGACTACACCTGGAGGAAGGTGCCCGGCTACAGGCCTGACTCGAAGTTGATGAGAGCGCAAGCAATTGGTTGCCCGCCTAAAAGCTACAGAGTTCGAGGAAATCACTAAGTCCCTCGCTGATGAACTGACCACGAACCCTCTCCATTCCAATGTACACAAAGCTTACACGAAACAAGTTTTGTTACAGATGATCGATCTCAAGAACAGGGTGATCACAGAAGCCAAGGAAGCCACCTGAGACGAGATGGCCAACGAAGTCAAAGCAGCAATAGAGGAGATGCGCGCCAACATGCACAAGAAGGAGACTGAGCGCATTCAATGTGAAGTCTCCCGCGACGTCTCACAAGAAGTAAGAAACTGGCGCATTGTGTACAAGGAGAAGAGGGAGAGAGTGTGCCAAGAAGCCCTGGACGCTGAGGTGAAAGTGAACAACAAACTCGCGATCATTAAAGCCGCCAGGGACCACGGTCTCACCCCTTCAGACTTCGCCATGGCCCTGGGAGGGAAAGGACCTCCTCCGCGAGGCACAATGGGCCCTCCCCCCCAAAAAACAGGTGCCAAACGAACAGCGTCAGGGAACACGGCCACCCCTGCTAGAACCCCCACGCCTGCCCCAGAGGCACATATGGACTTGGAGGACGACGATACCCCAGCAAGGAACACGAGGAGCAGGTCGCGCACACCCACAGGGCCTCGTCCCATTGCGCCTTTGCCCCCCCTCCCATTGATCATCTCACAACCAACCCCCAGGCGTGCACTGGCAGCTGCCCACCCCCCCAGCACAGGGCAAGCGCCAACCCCACAATTCTCGACTGGCAGAGTGGCCAGCCCTCCAGACAACGGAGGGCTGACAAGCTCGATGCACAACCCCAACAACACGATGGAGGTAGACCCTGGTCCTGAACGCACTCACTCTAACCCCCAACAGGATACCAGCGGACAAGCTACCCAGAGGGGAAACGAAACAGGCCCAGAAGACGGGAACAAACCGGGCCCTCTCGAAGCCATACATGGCCTGCTAGCCAAGCTCGCCGTGAGAATAGAGCAAGTTGCAAGCATGGTCGAGGGACCACAGCAGCAAGCCAGCCCAGAGGGTAGGCCACCGACGATCAGCCCACCAGTTGCACCCACCCAACATACCAGAGCGGCGCGCCCACCCACTAGAGTGGATATCCCAAGACCAACAAACCCTGATGACGGATTCAACCAGACAGAACCCCCACGAAGAACATGGAACGTCGTCACCACCAACAGCATCGCACAGCAGGCCAATGCCAACGTGTACGCAGCCCGAGCGGCAGCCAGCCAGGGGCGCACACCCTCGGGGCGACCCACGGCAAGAACAGCAGCTCCCCCCACCAAGAGCCCTTCTAATATGGAGGTCACCGTGCTCTGTGACGGAGGACTCATGTCTCCGGCCGCCGAAGCTGCCATCCGCGCACAGCGTCCGGACACCATCGTTAAAGAAGTCCAAAGGCAGATCAACACCAAGGTCAAGAATGACCCAATACAGCTCCTCGCGGGTAGGTGGAGCAGCATGGTGAGACGTACTGGTAACTTTATATTCATGATCCGGGGGAGGGTGGACTTCCCCCTCATCGCCTCCTACTCCCGTTTTCTCCTTGCCCCTTTCCCAGGAGCCCAGCTTGCACCAACCGGCATCTGGACTTGGGCACAGCTCTGAGGAGTCCCAGTCTGGAGCGAAGAAGGGATTGCATACTCTCAGGAAGACCTCCTGAATGCCCTAAGAGCTAACCCTGCATTTGAGAACGCAATACTAACTATCGCCCCCAGGTGGCAAGTCCCGATAGAGAGGCTCGTCGGAGACACAGGTACAGTCCTAATCTCTTACTGTGACCCTGATGGCACGATCTCCAGACAAGCGAGGGAAGATCATGTTTTCATGTTCAATGCCTACGCGAAGTTCACGGTGTCGCCCTCGCGCCCAACCCTCATCCAGTGCACGCGCTGCCACCAACTCGGCCATGCACGAACAGCAAGGTGTGCCGAGAGCCAGCGGAAGCCCTGATATGCTACAAATGTGGTGGTCCTCACCGCACCGAGAGACACAATCAGGAGTGCCGCAGGATACACAGAGACATCGAAGTGTGCGACTGCCCACTCAAATGCCTCCTGTGCGGGAACACAGGACATCATGTGAGAGACCTGAAATGCCCTAAACGAGCTGAGTTCGCCCCCCAACGCTCTGTTAACCACGCCCCACCCCCTCCACAGCACACCACAACCGCAGAGCAAGAACCTGGCTGGACCACGGTCGGGGGGAAGAAACGCAGCCGTGTGCCAGCGAGACCCGCATACAAGGGAGCAGGCAAGGGCAAACAAGCCTCGCCCCTGTCCCCGGAACCCCAGATCGCTCCAGCCGACAACACGTCTTCCGAAGCGCAGGTCGAATGGGATCTGAACTGGGAAAGCGTAGGTGAAGAACCAGTCCCTGGAGGGTGGGACAACACAGGAGAATACTTTATGGGACACAGGCCAATAACAGGCACGACTCCCCGCAACACCACCCCAGGCCCATCCCATGTCTAACGCCCCCACGCGGTTCTCTCTAGCGTTGGTAAACATGGGCCGGCGCAATTTCTCAACCCATGCTCTCCTTAATACTAATGTCACTGATCATATTATATTTATGCAGGAACCGTGGTTCTCAAGAATCGGCACCGCGAGAAGCAACACAGCACAGGAGGGCGTTGACGTCCTTGGCGTAGCCGCAAATCCCAAGTGGGAAATCATCTACCCGTCTACCCGCACGCAGCGCGAACGGGTGAAGGTAGTAACATACATCAGACTAACAGAAATAGAGGCGGGCAGGCGTAGATCACGAATATCAGCCACCTCCTGAGTAGACCTATGCGCCCATCCCTGCGTCCAGCTGCTGGACCTCTGCATGGGAAAAGAGAAGTGGAGGGCCATAAACTTTTATAACAACGTGCGTGACCCCTCAGCGCTGGACACACTAATCGCACTTGACCTAGACCCCACCATCCCGACCATCCTGGTCGGAGATTTCAATACGCACTCCCCATCCTGGTCCGCACCAGGATGGGACAAGTCCCCCCACGCAAACAAACTGGAGGCATGGCTTGCCTCCCAAACCTTCAGCCTGCTATCCGAACCGGGCAAGCCAACCAGGCGAGGCACAGCAGCGGCGAACGAAAGGGACAGCGTCCTAGACCTAACATGGGTCAACCTCGCGGCAGAACAGTCGTTGTACTTCGCACTCCCAGAAATTGACTGGGCAGGCTCTTTGGGCTCGGACCACGCCCTATCCCGGTGCGCTATCTTTCCCAACTCGCATATCCCCTGGCTCCCCAAGGAAATCGCCACAGGTTACAAGGTGGACTCAGGGAAAGTCGAAGAGTGGACGAACGCCCTCGAGCTCACGGGGCACTTCGACGGAATCCCCCCCCTGGACACCCTGACGGACATAGACCTCGCGGTGGATGTCCTGTTTGACGCGCTGGAAACTGCGTCGAGCGAAACCTTCGAGAAGAGGAAACCGAATAATCGCAATAAAGTGTCCCGCTGGTGGAACCCGGAGTGCAAGGGAGCAGCGAGAGAAGTTAGGGAGGCACCAGATGAGGAGGAAAGGACGGCAGCAGCTAAGAAACTCAAAAAGGTGATGCAGACAGCCAAGTGAGCATGGGCAGACGAATACATCCAGAAAGCAGGGGTTTGGGACCTCGCCAAGTGGAGACATGGACGCAGAGTCACGCGAGTCTCAGCCCTCCGCAAAGTGGACGGTGAGTTGGTATTCGACCACAACGAAATGGCAGATGCACTCTCCCGCAGATTCTTCAACGACAACCTGAAGCCAGTTGAAGCCAAATTCATCGACGACCCGCCTCCCATCCCCCAATGGTTGTGGACCCCAATCACAGCAAAAAAGATTGAAAAACTCCTCACGAAGACTTCAAACACGTCCAGCCCGGGTCTATCAGGGATAGGCTACCAGCTGGTCAAGTGGAGTTGGGGAATAACAAAGGACTACATCACCACACTGTTCAACGTGTGCGCACTGCTGGGCTACCACCCCTCCAAGTGGAAACGGGCAGCCATTGCGGTAATACCCAAGCCAGACCAGAAGGACTACTCGCTCCCGAAGAACTACCGGCCCATAGCGCTACTGGAGACGTTTGGTAAGCTCTTGGAAAAGGTAATGGCTAAACGCATTCTCGCAGACGTCACTTGGCACAACTTGATACTGTCCACCCAGTTTGGGGGGAGGAATGTGTCGTCATGCACAGATGCAGGACTCACCCTCATCCATGACATCACCTCAGCCCACCGAGCAAATCTAAAGTGCGGGATTGTTTTGTTCAATATACAGGGTTTCTTCGACAATGTCAACCACAACCGGTTGGTAAGTGTAATGGTTGACCTGGATTTCCTGCGGAGATACACAGCTGGGCGGCGTCATTCCTCAAAGACAGAAAGGTCAGACTTAAATTCAACGGAGCGCTTTCCGAAGAATGGGACTTGGAACTAGGCACACCACAGGGCTCGCCAGTCTCCCCAGTGCTCTCGGTAATATACACGTCTCCCCTCCTACACCGTGTTAGGGAGTGGAATCAATCTTCGCTGGGCATGTACATCAATGACGGAGTCCTCTTTGCATGTGCAGAAACCTGGGACGCCATTAGCGCACTCCTCCGGGCCCGGTACGTGGTCTGCATGGACTGGCTAACACGGGCAGGGCTTGCCATAGAGCCTGATAAGATGGAGCTGATCTTCTTTAGGAGGCCAGGCAGTCGAAACATAATCCCACCCCAATCGTATCCTCCTTCTGTACCCTTCCATCAACTCCTACTATGCGGTCAAGGCAGCAGACACAGTCCGCTACCTAGGATTCTTTATCAATCATAAACTCAATTGGACAATGCATGTCAACACCATGTGCAACAGAGCCAGGGCGTCGCTCAAGGCTCTCCAACTGTTAGGCAACTCAGTTCGAGGACTGTCTGCAGCCAACTGGCGCCTGATCTACAACGTGGTGTGTTTACCTGTCCTCACGTACAGATGCCAACTATGGTTTACAGGCAAACAAAAAACACTGGTCAAGAAACTGCAAATGGTCCAAAATGAAGGCGTGAAAATTATTGCAGGGGCATTCCGGACAGCCCCCTGCGACACACTCCATGAGCACCTTGGATCTTTCCGATGCACATCGCTTATCAATGCTGACGAAAACCTCTGCCCTTCGTCTCTACAGGCTTCCAAAACAGTCACAGCTTCTCTGTCACCTAGGCACAGACTGGCACGAACCCAGCCAGCATGACCTCCCTCAACCTGTCCCGCTAGAAGGGGTCAGACCGAACCCCAGAACCAAACCCTCCCCCCTAGAAGCCCTTGCCAGCCGCATTCCTGCGAATGGGCCCAGGTGCAACAAGCTGGCAGTCACACCCTGGGAGGAGCCCAACTGGGGACCGCGACTCACATTCAAGCCCAGGCCAGATGCATCACATCATGGCAGACGGGCAGTACTATGCATGATCACGGAGGAGGCCAACCCCGACATCACGTTAGTTCACGTGGTAGGAATGATCACTAACAAAGGCAGACAAGATGGCAAACTCGTTGGAGCGGCAGCAGCAGTAATGCCCAGGCATGGAGCGGAGAACAAGACCCCAAAGCCACGACCAGGCCTTCGAACTGGGCGAAGGGGTCAGCCAGTACGACGTCGATGCCTTTGGCATCAGCCTGGCAGGCGAGCCATCCTCTCTTATCTCAACGCGGGGGCATAGCACGCCAATTCATCATCCTGTCCCGATCGCAATCCGCGACACAAGGGATCTCCAACCTCAACTCACGCGCGATCCAGGAACATGCGCTAAACTTTGCGCACATAACCGTACTATCTTCACCTCGTTGCTGACGCCTCGATTTCGGTTGAGTGGACACCTGCAGATGCCCACTCGGGGGTTCTGCCAAGCAAAATTCAGAGCCGAACAGGAATGTGCCCAACTCTCGGACATGACATTGAGGTCAGAAATGTCCTCTCCACAACCTACCAGAAACAGAAGTCTCGAGCAGAAGCATTTGAACAGTGGGCGAAGGAGTGGCACGCCAAACCTCGCAACACCCAGCCTACCACCTGTCCCTCCTCCAACCTCCGGACGGACACAACCACCCCTTGTGGAAAGCAGCATCTAAAGATAAGCCTTCCCGATCCTCCTTCTGTACAGCTCTGCGTTTTGCTGTTGGCCATGCCATTACAGCGGAATATACAAGGTGGTTCAAGAAGAATTTTGAACCCCTCGACGTTATCTGCGAGTGCAGCTATGAAGAGCGCACTCTTGCACACATTATATTTGACTGCCCACTGTTCTCAAGGGCGCGCGAAGATGCCCAAATCGACAACCGCCGCGTTCGGCCCTCTATGTGGGACCTGTTCACCTCCCTGGACGGTGCCCGCCAGCTTTACAAGTTCTTAGATCGCGCCATGCCCGCCCACAAACTGTCGGGGCCACCTTGGCTTCCCGGTGTCCCCAGGCTGGACCCAGCAACAGACGGGTGGTACTGGGATGATAGCATAACGTAGTGAACCCTTAGGGTCATTGGTCGCAAGACCCAAAGTGTCACGTGGTGACATCGTACAGAACCCTGCGCCATCCAAGTGTCGCAAATGCACCCATGAACACTGGAAGAACTGTCAAGATTATCCAGAGGCACACACCTGGGTATTAGGTCAGCCAGAGTATGATGAAGAAGAAGAACAAGTACACGCTCTCATATGGGCCCAGGAAGATGGATACCCTGAGGCAGAAGAAGAAGACTATGAAGTGGAGGAGGATGAAGCCCTCCGCATATGCCAGTTAGTGAGTGGAATGATAATACACTTGTCGTCTTCAGACACTGGCACCAGCATAGCAGGAAGGATGGAGGTCACGTGATCTATCACGTGAAAGTCCCAGATCATGCCATGTATCTGGTCTAACTCATAAGTCATGGGACTTCAAGGATGGAAAGCTTGGTATAGTGTAACGTTCCTCGGATGCGGAATTCCCGAGAGGTCGAAGAAGGTCGAAGAAGGGTCTAGTCCCAGGTCACAGTATGTATCTGACCTAAGCCATAACTCAGGGGACTTCGGTGTTGTATCAAGGATGGACAATTATGGAAGGTTCTGGAAGGGCCATGGTAGGCATGAGATCAGAGGCGATTCCTGATAGCTGAAGGTCTAGACATTCCCTTTTGTGGTTCAAGTTCTGATGGAACAGTTTCTGATGCGCTGGTATTGCGCCCTGACATTTGTTATCTCTTGTTCTATTGTTCTATGTCATCATTTGTGAGTCATGTGTTACTCCTATCTCTGAGTCATGGTTGTGTTATCTCTGACTCATGTGGGGCCTTATGCCTCATGTACTGTATGTTTCATGATAAGCCCCTGTGGCTTGATGGACAATTCCTATTGGCAGATAAGGTCGTAGGTCGTGTTACTATAGTTCGAGCTCAGCTTTAAAGCTAGCTTGGAAGTACTATATATACTAGGCAGGTTTCGCCAGTAGTTGTTAGCTTAGTTGTTTTGGACTTCCACCTGTATTCTTCTCAGGTTCTATTCAAAGCAGTCTTATAGCAGAGTCATTGGTCTGTGTGACTAGGATCTTATCTTGTTGCCAACTTGTGTGTCAAAGCTATCACCTTGTTAGGCCATTCCAAAGGGGACCTTTTCTGGTTTATCGCCCTTCACGAGTTCTTGTTGAGTTGTAAGCCTTGCGCTTAGCTCATCGTTTGATTCAAGGAAGCCGTCGGATCCAAGTCGGATCAGCGTTTGGTGGAAACGCTACACGAAGCCACCCCAACTAGCCCTCCCCCAGCCTGTCTCCTTTAATAAGGGACCTGGGCCCACGATCACGTACATGTCACACGCACTGTTAACCCCCCTTGTTCATTACTTACACAGGCCACGGCCAACTGGTTTTTGTCGTAGTTACATGCCCTGGGATATAAATGAAATCAAAAAAAAAAAAAAAAGATAGTGTTCATCATTGTTTGAAATGTGGCTGGGGAATTGGTGAGTCCAAAAAACATGACAGTAGGTTCAAAGAGTCCGTATGGCATTTTAAACGCTGTTTTGTATTCGTCCCCCTGTTTGATTCGGATGTTGTTGTATCCCCATAGAACATCAAGTTTTGTGTAGATGTGAGCACCACTAAGGTCTTTTATGAGTGTTTGGATGAGAGGGAGGGGATAGTTGTTGTGGATGGTATACTGATTGAGTTGACGATAGTCCTGTATGGGGCGTAGTTTTCCATCCTTCTTTTTGACAAAGAAAAATGGTGATGCATACTGGGACTTTGATGGCCTGATATATCGTTTCTTTAGATGTTCGGTGATGATCTTCTTTACCTCTACATCCTCTCGTAATGATAGGTCATAGATAGAGCAGTTAAGATGATCTGGAACGTCTTTCTTGAGTTTGATAGCGTGATCCCATTCCTGGGATGGAGGGAATCAATGTGATTCTTCTTCACTAAACACCTTTTCAAATTTGTCATATTAGACTGGGATTGTTGTTGTTTGTGCTGGGCCTGCTGCAATGGCCATTTCCGTAGCTGCTCCTTTTATAGAGCATTGTGATTGAAGGGTGGCTACGATGTCATCTTTTTCGTTTGTTGACAACGTGCGAGCGGTGACGGATTTGTTGCTAGGCTGTCCAATTGATTTGATGATGATTGGATAGGTATTTGAGTGGACATTGCCATTTTTCCAGTCGAATTCTGGCTCGAATGCACTGAGCCAGGGATATCCCAATAGGATATCTTCTTTTCCTATATCCATGACTAGGAATCTCATGTCCCTGTGATGTCCTTTAGCGAATATTTGAAGATCGACATAGTGAATGATCATCCCCCCTTTTGTTGGTTGTATCATCAATATTAAATATTTTTCTGGGTTGTGGCAATAAAGCCTTTCCCAACCCTAGTTGTTTAATGAATTGTTCGTTGATGAAGTTGTCGGTAGCTCCCGAGACTACAAGTGCTTTAATGTCGGCCTTGTTGTAACAAGTTTGACAGAGTACTGGAATTTGCATAGAACAGAAGCAAGTTATGTATACAGTGTTACAATGTAGTGCCCTTACCCAGGCCGTCGGGTTCAGGCGTCCCCAAAATCCTTCCTTCCCATCAGCTCTTGCATGGCAAGATCTTTAAATTCGTCCGTTTCATTGGCCGCCATGCGCAGCCAATCGTCCTTTCGCTGGATGGCTGTTCGATCATCAGTCACCATTTGGGCGATGTGAAGATCTTCTCCCACATCACTGCAGTCATCCACTACTTCTGAACTTCTTGCATTGATTCTGGGTTATCGAGGCTGAGTGCAATTATGACTGAGGTGTCCCTTCTTTTGGCAATTGTAGCAAACAACTTCCCTTAAGTCTGGCGGCTGCCGCCTTCTCAGAAACCCTTCCCATGGCTGGAATGGGGGGTTTCCTCCTCTCATTTGTTGTCCTGGACGTTGACCTCTTTGGTCTTGTTCCAATACTTGTTCTGCATTGGCCAGTCTCCCTCTAGTCCTGGTGCGATCAGCAGAAGTATCCATAGCTTTTGGGTTACGATTTGTTTGGAAGGCTCTTGGCCATCGAGATGGTGTTCCTTGTGTTTTGAACTGATTGAATTTGTTTTGCATATGGATCCATTCTCCATGACGTTGGATACTGTTATTTTGCCATTCTTTGTACGTGTGGGGTTTGTCCAAGACATATACACTTTCATATAGTTTTCGAGGGAGGCCTTCGGTGAACAGTTCGACCACCAATGGTTCGTCTACCCGATAGCCAGCAAGACAAACTAAATTTTCGAATTTGGCCACATACGGGTCAATGTCCTGATTTCCCATCTTGATTCCTTTCCTGAGCTCTGCTTGTGCTCATTCTTCTTGTAGTGTGTCACAAAATTGTCATTTGAATGACAACATGACGCTGTCCCATAACCATTGGTTTGCGGGATCAATGTGGTTGACTTGCACCTGAAGTCACATCCATGCACTGATGGATCCTACCCATTCGGTGACGTGGGGTCCTTGGATATAGGTAAGGAATAACATAGCTTTCTGAAATGGCACTGCCATCATTGGGTTATTGATGTTGATTCCTTCATATAGATCCCATTGGAGAAGGAATTCCTCCACTTTGGATCGATCTCCTGTGAATATGTTGGGGGCATTACCCCACAACTTATCACTTTGTCCTCCTGGCATCCCACCTGCAATCCCTCCTGGTGGTCCTCCTCCTGGCGGTCCTCCTCCTGGTGGTCCTCCTCCTGGCAGTCCTCCTTCTGGCGGTCCCCCTTCTGGTGGTCCTCCTGCTGGTGGTCCTCCACCCGGCAGACCCATTCCTTGTGGTCTCCAATTTTGTGGTATGCGTAAGGGAAATCCTCTTCCTGGAAAAGGATCTTGATCTGGGGGATCTGGTCGATCCGACCCTGCAATGCGCAAGTCAGCTAGTTCATCGAGCGTGAAAGTTCTTCCTGCGTGTGGGTTGGCAAGTTGAGTAGCCATTTCTGGACTGATGTGTAGTTGTTCAGTGACTCTTGCTAGTTGATCAATAATGGGTACTGGTTCTTGAATGGTAATGGGTTCCGGTTCTTCTGGAACTTGGTTGTCTGCTTCTGAAGGGATGGTAGTAGGAGATGGAGGTAATGCTGCTCCAAGTGATTGCGCTTCTGATCATGTGAGTTCATTTATGGGGATGTCCAATCCGTAAGAGCTGGGAGCAATTCGACGTCCTTCCCACTCTCGTGCCCTTTCAAACCACAGTAGTTCCACCCAACAAAGGTGATTGTAGTTAAACTCAACTGGATGAAGAAAAGAGTCGTCTCCGTCTCTTGTGTAATATCCTTCAACATTGTCAACGGTCATCCACGCGGCACTTTTGACGAAACACTGTGGAACAGTTCGCGTTCCTCTTTGTGAAAACCAAAGTATTGGTTCTCCGAATGTCGTCCAATGACTGGTGGTTGTATCTTGCGATGCCACGACGAATAGCTCGGTCTTAATGTAGTGTTATCACTTAACGCTGGCCTGACTTAGGCAATTGATGCGACGTGACAAGAAAATGGATGTCCTGAGGGAAGATCACAAGGGACTAAATCCACAAGGATGAAAAGCGAATAGCGATCACTTAGTACCCAGGGTACTAGTATAGGCGAGAAGAAGTGATGATTCAAGAAGACCAAGCTGGAGAGCTATGGTCTAGAAATAGAGACTTATATACAGTTACTCGCTGGCTTTAAAGCGCAGCTGGAAATCCAAACCCTAGTACCGATATACTAGTAATGAGTCATAATCCATTCTAAATATACATGAAACACTGGCAATCCCAAGCACCGGCAACGCGTAAGTGTCCATGACTAATTTATGCTTACTATCATAGTCATGACCGATTAGTAAGTACTCCGAAACTCCGAGGACATGTCATCCTTCTGAATCAGCAGTCCCAAATGATGTCAAATGTGACAATATCCTTGACCAATGACCACTCACAGCTTATTTTAGATCACGTGGCCTGCTCTGGAGCACAATGAGCAAGACCATGCTGAGTTCCGTGACATTAATGCTGCACGCTACAGCCCAGAGCAGCTCATCTTTGCCGATGAAGGCCACTTCAATTGGCTGACATTGAGGAGGCCTTATGCGTGGTCACAGCATGGTGAATGAGCTTGCCAGTATGAGTTTTCTTTCTGAGGCATCAAATACTCGATGCTACCCACCTTATCACTCGATGGCATTCTTCACCTTGAATGTTATGACACCAGCTTCTTTTTCGTTTTTCTGATCACATGACTGTTTTATTGACAATCACTTTCGATTACTTAACAGTTGATCATGTGACACTTGGTCACATGATCCAGTACTATACATGACTCATACTTGGATGACGTGGCCTTTGGACGTATGACTCATTACTATAGGTGACTCACATGGGAGGCCAGTCTAGACCCTGCCCATTACTTATTGTTCTGCTGTGCATGACTCATATCCTAGGACGCTGTTGACTCAGTCCTAGGATCTTATTGTTCTCTGTGACCCATTGTTCCCCTTACCTTATTGTTCTTGTGACACCTATTGTTGACGTGACACCATTGTTCTGAAGTACTATAAAGTCCAGTCTGTAGTAGCATGTATCCTCAGACTTGACTTCTCTTGTATCTTACAGCACTAGTCTCTGTCTATCAAACACCCCTGCTCATCATCAGTCTGATAAGTTCACCTTGTGTTCACTTATCGCCCTCTCACCAAGGCACCTCTCAACTATCCCTTGCACTCCTATCCCCTCTCATTGTCTCTTTGCTATAAGTCCCTTGAGGCGTGCTTAGTACAACTCTATCACAGTACCTCTCTAAGTGCACATTGCGCTTAGTACTCTGATATCACACCCCATCTCTACCCCTTCAGCGTCCTCAGGATCCTTAAGCCAAGTTGGCTAAACGTCCCTGCTGTGACGTAACATTGAAGTGGTGGAGAATGCTGTAATGGGTGCTGATTTCTGCCATTTTGTAGAAGGTTTACTCCCATGTATGAATGAATTCCCTCTTCCCAATTCCATCCTCATCATCGACAATGCTTCCATCCACAAGATTTCCAGAATTCACGAAATGGTAGAGGCTCGTGGCGCGTGCCTTTTGTACCTCCCAGCATACTTGCCAGACTTGAACCCCATCAAGTTGGCATTCTCGACAATCAAGCAGTGGCTGCGTTCAAACCATGATCAAGTCAACCAGGAGCTTGAGTCTGAGGACAGCTCAATATACAATGCATTCTGGGAGGCTGTTCATTCAGTCACGCTGGAGCATGCAAAGGGCTGGTACAAGCACTGTGGTTACGCCACCGATGAATGACTTTGTTTTTTTTGTTTATCTTGCACACTATATCTACGAGAATGTAATGCTTGTGAAGTTTAAAGTATCAAAAAATCTATATTGTCTGTTGGGTATGATCAAGAGTATGATGACGAAGCATTTTGCTTGGTCTTTTTGTAATGTGCAAGTTGCACGTGAGCCTGACTTAGGCAACGTTTAGACAAATGCGATGACTTAGCGAATATTGGACTCAAGCGCGGAGGCTGAGTAATGTCTCAACGTGCGAAGGCAGAGTACAAAGGGTGTCGATACGAAGGTTTGGTTTTATCTTGGAGCGATGCAGACGAGGGCCGATTGCCCAAAGCGTGGATCAGAGAACCGATGGATACAACAAGACAAGAAAGTAACAAGAAGCTCAAGCTGCAGAATACAATCCATTCTGCAGCCCTTATAAGTACGAAACTACTACTACGCAATCATTCTGACATAATCGTACATGCTGACACATCCTGACTAAGAATTTGTAAGAGATGACTCATGATTGTGAATCAATGAGTCATGCGACTGACGAGCAACTCGTCATCATCAGTCACCCTTAGTAATCATACATTAGCGATCCATAATGACAAACTCATAACTGAATCGTAACACTTTTGGTGCGTGAACGAAACAACACTAAAGGTATGCTGACTAATGGTCACATGTCACATGTCACACCTCATGCGACCCATCACTTTCTCCCTCACCATTTTCCCCAGCCTCACGAACACCTGTGAGCCACTCCAAAACTCTCTCCTCTTCTTCCTTCCCAATGCCCCAGTTGTATCTCTTGTCCCAATCTTCTTCTTCTTCCCAGCCACCTTCCTCACCCCAGCCATACTCATCAAGACCTTGGTCAACACTGTCGAACCATGACTCGATTTGAGTTTGGTTCTGTTTGCCAGTCAATGCGACAACGGATCTCTCCCTGGCTCAGCAGCCCCTGCCTCCCACCTCGACAATGGAACTCTCACATTTCACCTTGACGACTGATCTCTCACCTTTCACCTCGACAATGGAACTCCCACTTTCCACCTTGACAACGGAAGCCTCCCCTCCAGTCTTGACCAGCAGCGCCCCTTCCTCCAAGAGGCCAAGAGGTATGAGGATCTGGTATCGCACATATTTGTGAAGCTGACAGGCCTGGTCTCTCCCAAGACCTCCAAACAATGCAAGAAGTTCAATCGGCATTGCAAGGATGTCTAGGACATCTTTAATGCCGAGGTCATTGAACTCACTGGCTGTGTCGACATAGTTTAGACCTGGCATTGGGTGCTCCTGGTCCATCAAGGTGAGTAGGTTGGCCACCAATGGGACTGCTGACACATCGCAACACTCTAGGATAATCCTCATCCGTGAAGCACAGATGGAGGGTCCAGGTTGTGGGGCGGGAGCTGGGTATGGCTGCATGCCCGGAATGGTGGGAATGTCGACAGTATGTACTGGATAGCTGCTAACATCAGTAGGTGGTGATTGTCCCGGGGCTGGAGCCATGGAAGACAGAACAACTTGCTGGCCTGCTATGATGTATGATGATGGGCCAACGCTGGGAGTAGGGGTGATGTTGAGGGCGATGTGTACCTCTGGCAGAGCAGGCCCACTCTTCAGCTTCTTTGTCATAGGGTGGTTGAACTTCATGGTTTTTGGCAGCAAGTATTTTGTTGCTTTACCTTCCGACTGTGCAACAATGGTAAGCTTTGTTTGATTTTTAGCATGCAACTTTACTTACAATGTGCTTTGCCCACAGCGACATCTCCTCATGAGAAAGCTCATGGTGCCCACCTATCTTGCCCTGTGCCACTGGCTCAGGCCAGCAGTAGGTTTGGCATCCAGGCCTTGAATGGCATGCACACAGTAAGTGGTGCCTCAACTCAAGGAGGCATTCATGCTGATGTTTCTATTCGGGGATGGTCTCAGGTGGAACGTCTCCATCTTGTGCGCTTCTCCATCCCCTTGGTGCGCGCCTTGGCCACGTTTGCTGTCATGTGCTGCAAACAAGTGAGTGTCTAGATTGGTAAGCACGTGAACAATCACTTACCAAGTTTTTAAGTTCCATTGCGACTGCACGTGTACAAGAAGCGATGATACGCTCTCTCATGCGCACCATCGCTTTCTTCCACTGTGGTTCACAGGTAAGTTCCGTCATCCCTCCTGTGTCGCTGGTGAACTTATATCCTAGAATAATTCGATCACAAGGCTGGCTAAGATGATCGCAGGCCATGTCACTAAAGTTGTACCAGCTCATGTCGGTCCTTGCATCAAAAATCTGTTTCACTTGGTTTTCGTTAACCAAAACCTCGAACTCCCACACTTCTTGACATCAGTGTCAAGAAGTTCGATGAAGGTGAGCGTCAACTTACCTCCATTCCTGACCCACAGATTTCTGTAGTTTCTCACGGGGAGGTCTGACTCAGTCAACACGGCGGTGGCGCCCCGTTTTGCCCGCCCCTCTGCTTACCCTCCCTGACTTTCTGCCCTGTGCGCACAGCAGGGGTTGTGCCGACTGTTGCATTCAAGTCCTGTGCAGGTAAGTGTTGTCCACTTTGATGCATTGTTGCCTGATGTGACACAGGATCTGGCAGAGCTCCCATGGGGTACGGCCCATACTGGACCGGCAGGCGTTGGGTCAGTGCGTACTGGAATGGCAACTGATAGGTGGGTGGGTGCTGGAACGGTGGATGTGGGAATGGCTCCTGTGGGAATGGCAGATGCAGGAATGGCTCCTGTGGGAATGGCCAGCGCAGGAATGCTTCCTGCTGGAACGACTGGCACGGGAATGGTGGGTCTGGGAATGGCTGGCACTGGAACGGTGGGTCTGGGAATTGCTGGTGCTGGAACAGTGGATAGGGAGGATAGGGATGTGCATTGTGTGGCGGTCTGTAAGGTGCGTTTTGGCCTGGACCCACGACATGACGCTGACCACCTCCCAGTGAGCTCCCGCTTGGGGCAGGATTGGGTCCCATCACCGGTAACAACTGAAGACGTGGCAAACATGGCATTGGTGTCCTATCCCTGGCACTGGGCGTGTTGTCAGTATGGGGATGCATGTCAAAAGGTGAGTGAACTATGTCACCAATGGGGGCCAATACTTCTACTTATATTTTGCAGTTGTACACATGAAACACCATTGGCTCCCCTTCCAACCTTCTGACGACCCCCTCGCTTGCGAATGTACACTACTGTTGACAATGCAGACTTCTCCAAACACAACAAGATTTTTTACATGGTGAGCTCCCCCTCTCGTTGAGCATAGGAATTGACTGAAAATTTATTCAAGACTTTCTCTGAAAATTGTAGATGTGTGCAATGACGGTGGGCAACTTGAAGTTGCCGCCGGTGTGTATGTAGGGACTATGTTGGGTTACTGTAGTTACACATGCTCGCTGCCAAGCTTGGCTTGCTCAAACTGTTGTTGCCACCATGGATGTGTCTGAAATGCCCAGCTCAATACAGTAAAAGTAATACAATTCTATTATGGAGAGTGATGAAAAAAACTTGGCGTTGTGCGCCTTTACACTTTGAAGCTTGACTTGGAAAAAAATTTCATAAAGATTACATTTCTTTTTGTTATTTTGTGAATTTTTAATTACTGAAAATATTTGATATTTTGGCATGAGCTGCCAGAATTACATTTGAACTCAGCCTATCCTTGAAAGCGGCTACCAAAGGGCCCATAGTTTTAGATCTTGCTGTACTTTGTTACTTATTCTGGGACTTCATTTAGCCAATGTTTGTTTTCTGTGTCAGGGGCTTTATTTATTATGTACACACAGGTTTATTATGAGATTGACCAGGATGGTAGGGCTGCACCGGCGCTCTTGCAATATTCGAATATCTTCAGGCAGACGATCTTCTACGCATGGCTCGAGATAAAGGCAGTCCCATAAATTTCCCTCAAAAGCAGGATGCTGCATAAGACTTTGAAATTAGTGATTTGCTGGCCCAGCTCAAAAGCTGATAGCCAGACTAAGACGGCCATCAGAAGACAAGATGAGACTGGGACGTGGGTGCATCCTGGCAGGGCTCAAGGCTCAGTCTCAACTTTTGGCAGACAGCCCACAAAGACCCACATCCCAGTCTCTAGTTGTTGGGGCCGTGCAGCCTAGGTTCAGATTTGCAGCAAGACCAATCTTGTGTCACCTTCGAAATTGCTCAAGATTCTCACCTGCAGCACACCATAGGCTTTCATCGGATCAACTCTGGCTGGTGGAGGTGGAGTTGCCATTTCCGTCCCATGTTCTCAACTTCATCCACTCCCTTCTTGCCTTGCACACACACAACACACCCTCTCCCTTGGGCCTTGCTCCCTCATTATTCACTATGGACTTCCAAGCTTCATTCTGAGAAATGTCTCAAGCAGCCACTTTCACGAGGTTCTCCACACCCTCGATGAATCCCCAAACCTCCATCCTGTATAGCTGTTATGACACCAACCGATTTTCACTTTTTATCATCATGTGACTGTTGCGTTTATCGTTGCTTTCTTTTATCACCTGACCACATCCACTCATTACTTTGGACTGATTACTATACTCTTAGATGACGCGGCTCATGACCACATGACTCCTTACTATACATCACTCACATGAGAGGCTACTATGACGCGGCCCTCATTTACTTATTGTTCTTCTACTGCACACGCTGTTGTGACTCAGTGCGCAGTCCCTTTGTGACCCATTGTTCCCGTTACCTTATTGTTCTCGTTACGCTAATTGTTGACATGACACCATTGTTCTCAGATACTATAAAGTCTGGCTCCTATGTACCATGTAGCTTCAGACTTGACTTCTCCTGTATCTTACAGCACAGTCGTTGTCTAATCCCAACTCTCTGATCATCATCTCAGTCTGATAAGTTCACCTTTGGCTCACTTATCGCCCTCTCACCAAGGAACCCTTTCAACACTATTTGCACCCCTCTCCCCCTTATCCCCTCTCATTGTATCTTTGCTATAAGTCCCTCGAGGCGTGCTTAGTACAACTCTATCACAGTAACTCTCTAAGTGCATATTGCGCTTAGTACTCTGATATCGAACCACCCCTCTGCTCCTTCAGCGTCCTCAGGATCCTTAAGCCAAGTCGGCTGAACATCCCTGCTGTGACGTAACATTAAGTCAAGTCTATCAACCTGGCTACTCTGAAGAAACAGAAAAGAAGACTCACTCAATTATGAACCGTTGCCGGATTCATTCCATTTGTGATCGACCGTAGACTCGACGACAATCTACCCAAACACATTAAAGGCGCTGCCGTTTGGAATGAGATCAACGACGACGAAGGATACTTCATTTACGACTGTGCAAATAATGTCTATCACGTGATCGAATACGAAGACAGCACAAGACAGTGGTACTTTGTGCAACAAGACACCAGAACACGTAACTGGTTAACTACCCAACCAGTTCCTTCATCTTTCAATCTAGGAAGAGAAGCCATCCACCCTACTACGATCCAATCAGCGGACGTAGACGACACAGAAACAGGACATACCCAAAGTTCCTACCCCGCAGACACAGGACATCTTCAAAGTTCCTTCCCTGCAACGACAGGACATACTCAAAGTTCCTACCCAAAGACCGACATCATTAACCGTTCGGCAATGACATCAAGTACGATGACAACAGCTGCCACAGCACTTACGCTTGCAGGCACATCAGCACCCTCTACGACCCCTTTCTTCCAACGTACTGGAGGAAAGGCTCCACAAGGCGGCGGCCCTCCTGGCGGAACAGGGCCACCAGGCGGTGGAGGTTTCGGAGGATTCCCATCAGGCAGTGGACCAGGCAGAGGAGGAGCTCCTCCAGGCGGACCACCAGGTGGCGGGCATCCAGGAGGAGGACCACCAGGAGGAGGAGCTCTTGGTGGAGGAGGATGACTAGGCGGTACTCCCCCTAGGGAGTTCCATGGAGATCGAGCGCAAGCGCGCATCTTCATGAACGAGTTCAACCTCTATCGCTTAGCCAACATGGACGCGGAACAGATGATCATCCCCTTGAAGAGGACAGCCCTATGCCTAGGGATGATCAAAGGACCCAACATTGACGACTGGGTTCAACAACAGACAGACCTTATCTTGGAACGATGGAACCGGACGGCAGACCAGCTTAGCCCTGCGTACTGGAATGTCTTTATCAATGCCTTCCAACGAGCCTACAAGGACACAGGCTCAAGGGAACGAGCAGAAGATAAATTGCGCAACCTCTCCTTTATCCCTGGAGAGATCGACACCTTTATTGCGCAATTCCAAACCTTAGCACTAGAAGCTGAATACCCACTGGATTCCAAACCTACCCTGACCCTCTTTGCGGCAAAACTTCCCCATCGAATGATGGATCACATTGTCAAAGTTGTCCGTCCCATAGACTTCGAGGACTGGATCAACACTGCAAGACAGTATCACCAAGATAACACCGCTGTCACGAACATCCACAGAATCTATGAGGATCACACATTGAAACCCTGTTTCCAGAAGAAGCAAACGGGCTTTTCGGCAAAACAGTTGGCCACTATTCTGGGGGTCAAACTTCCAGCAGCAGATCCCAACGCAATGGACACCCGCGCAGACAGGTCCCGATCTTTCCAAAGGAAAGGAACCCGAAGCCGCGCCGGAGTCACAAATGACCCTGAAACACAGCGTCAACAAGGGCGCTGTTACACCTGTAACCTACAGGGTTATATTGCGAAGTACTGCCCCCAGAAGAAGAAGAAAGAATCCGGACCAGTCCCATCCAAAGCTAGGATTGCGGAAGTTGCTGACGACGACCCCGAATCTGAGGCTGAGGAAACTTCGAAGCTCTCTGCGATTGACCAGTACAATCGCCTGCTTGAGACCATGCAGGACGAAGATAAAATCAAAATTCTTCGTTCCATGGTCGAAGCAGAGAGAGGGGCTGAAGGCGACGGAATGGATTTTTAAGATGTGCTACCCCGACGGCCTGGGCGTGCACACTAGGAGTACGAGGTGTCTTTGTAACAAAATTTAAATCTCTCAAAATCCCAACTCTTTTACAAAGCACTTACTCCACGGCCGAAAGACAAGTCCTCATAGACTCAGGAGCAACAGACAATTTTATCAGCCAAAAACTCCTAACAAGAATGCGAATAGGTCGAGCAGAGCTCCCTAAAGTGAGGACCATCTGGAATATCGATGGAACTCACAACAAAGCAGGCGCCATCAAATACTATGTGGACCTGCAAGTACGAGTCGGTAAAGAAGTCAAGGACATGAAGTTCCTTGTTACCGACTTAGGAGAAGACGAAATCGTTCTAGGGTACCCCTGGCTAGCGGCGTTCCAACCTAAAATCAACTGGAAGGACGCTACTCTAAACGAAGAAATGCAACCTTTGGTCATCAAGACACTGTGTCTTGATATCACCAAGGAAGCAGTGCGTATACGGAAGGTGTGGGTACAACATGCAGAAAATATGGCAAAACCCGGAGAAGCGATCTATGTCACCAAGATCGAAGAGTCAGAACTCCGGAAGACGTCCACCTCTGCACAGATGGCCGCCCAAGCTCAGCCTAAGGAAGAAAAGACCTGGGACCAGATCGTCCCTTCCCAATATCACAAGTGGAAGAAGGTCTTTTCAGAAGAAGAAGCCAAGCGATTCCCCTCCCATCAGCCCTGGGATATCGCTATTGATTTCACGAAGGACGCTCCAAAAGTCCTGGACTGCAAAATATATCCTCTTTCGCTAGGCGAACAGGACAAACTTGATGAATACATCAAGGAACACCTGCAAAAAGGATACATCCGTCCTTCGAAATCACAGTACTCGTCACCCTTCTTCTTCGTAGGCAAGAAAGACGGCAAACTCCGACCTGTCGTGGACTACAGGAAGCTGAATTCCTTCACGGTCCCCGACAGATACCCCCTGCCCCTTATCCAAGAGTTAGTGGATAAGGTTCGAAACGCCAAGTTGTTCACCAAGATGGACGTACACGCTGGATATAACAACATCCGCTTCAGGGAAGGCGACGAAGCAAAAGCAGCTTTCAAAACCAATTTGGGACTCTTTGAACCCACAGTTATGCCCTTTGGTCTCAGGAACGCACCAGCGGTGTTTCAGAGAATGATGAACACGCAGTTCACCGATCTCACCGCTACAGGAAAAGTCATCATTTACATGGATGATATTCTAATTGCGACCGCAGACAACAAAGACGAGCACAGACGACTGGTTCATCAAGTTCTTGAAAGACTGCAAAAGCTTGACCTATACCTCAAGCCAAGCAAATGTATCTTCGAAACCAAGAGAGTTGAATTCTTGGGAGTAGTTCTGGAAAATGGCACCGTTACCATGGATCGTGTCAAAGTTACAGGTGTAGAAGAGTGGAAGACCCCAAAGAATGTCAAAGACATCAGAAAATTCTTAGGGTTCTGCAACTTCTACAGACGCTTTATCCGAGGTTTCTCCCAGATTGCGAAAGCCCTCAATAACCGCCTCAAGAAAGGCGCCAAATGGGTTTGGGAACAAGCCGAAGAGACATCTTTCCAGAAACTCAAGAAGCTAATTTGCGAAGAACCGGTACTTCTACAGCCGGACCAGAAGAAACCCTTCGAAGTCGAAGTTGACGCTTCCAATTATGCAATTGGTGCCGTCTTGATGCAACGCGACAACAAGAATGTCCTCCATCCGGTGGCATTCTTCTCCAAGACTATGAATGAAGCCCAGAGGAACTACAACGTCTACAACCGCAAGTTACTAGGGCTTATCGAAATGTTCAGACACTGGAGGCAATACTTGCATCAAGCCACACACAAAGTCACAGTGCATACAGATCATGCCAATCTCCTGTTCTGGAAGAACCCTGGAGATCACAACCAAAGAGTGGCGCGATGGAATGCGGAAATTATGGAATACGACTTCGAACTGGTCCACATCTCAGGAAAGAAGAACGGAAGAGCGGATGCGTTATCAAGACGCCCTGACCACAACCAGGGCGAAGAAGACAACAAACAGTTGGTAGTATTACCACAGACCTTCTTCAAGGCTCTACGCGCATATGTAAAAGTTGCAGCAAGCGAAGAAGCGAATCCCAACGATTCAGAAGAATGGAGGCATTTAAAAGGTCGAAAACCGCTCCAAGAACTGGTCAAGGACGACCAGAAGATGCCAGCGAGCCAAAAGCGTCTCAAAAGCTGGACCAATACCCATCAGATCATCAAGAAGAAGGATGGAATCTGTTGGAAGGACAACCGGATCGTCATTGCCGGAGGCAACGATCTGAAGAGGGGGGTAATTCACTTTTATCACGACACCCCATCAGCTGGTTACCCTGGAATTTCAAACACATACAAGCTGGCAAAACGAGACACTTGGTGGCCCAACATGAAACAAGATATTGAACTGTACATCAAGGGATGCGCAGCATGTCAAGCCAACAAAATCAATACCAAGCCGCTCAAACCAGCAATGATTCCCATCACGCCAGATAACAAACTTCCCTTCCAAACAATCGCAATGGACTTCATCACGAAGTTACCACAAGCAGGGAAATTTGACACTATCTTGACCATCACAGATCATGACTGTAGCAAGGCAGCCATTTTCATCCCTTGTCAAGAAACTATCACGGCTGAAGGAGTCGCTGGTCTTTACCTGCGCTACGTGTACCCAAGATTTGGGATTCCAAAGAAGATAATCTTGGACAGAGACATGAGATTTACGTCAAAGTTTGCCAAAGGACTATGCAAGGCCCTTCACATCCACCAGAACATATCAACGGCTTATCACCCTAGAACTGATGGCCAATCGGAGAGGACAAACCAATGGCTGGAACAATACCTCCGATTCTGGTGCGACGAGTGACAGGACAACTGGCATCAGTGGCTTCCAATGGCAGAGTTCGCGCACAACCAGTGGCCAAGCGTGACAACAAAGAAGACACCCTTTGATTTGATCATGGGGTACACGCCGAAAGTGGAATGGCCAACAAACAACAGCGATGTACCATCTGTTAAGGCAAGAATAGAAGATCTGGACAAATTATGTGAAGAAACGTTTCAGCAAATTCACAAAGCGGCAAAAGTAATGAAGACGAGGAACAAGGGCAATCAGAAGTTCAAGCCCTACAAGGAAGGCGATCAAGTATGGATCGAGGGGACAAATCTAAAGACCCTGTACCCAACCGCAAAATTAGCACCAAAGCGGTATGGACCCTTCAAGGTGTTGAAACAGTTATCAGAAGCGGTCTACTGAGTGGAGATACCTCAGCAGTGGAAGATCCATAACGTGTTTCATGCCAACCTCATCACACCATATAGGGAAACGGAACTCCATGGGCCAAACTTTACCCGACCGGCCCCTGATCTTATTGATGGAGAACCAGAGTACAAGGTCGAGAAGATTCTAGATGCCAAACAAAGAGGAAGAGGGCGTAAGATGCACTACCTGATCAAGTGGAAAGGGTATCCCACAAGTGACAACTCATGGGAAAAAGAAGAAGACATCCACGCGGAAGAAGAGATAGCAGAGTTTCACAGAAGAAAGGGTGAAGCGAGGAAGAGGACCCCTCACCCAAACAAAACCAAACTCAAAAGAACATAAAAGAAGGGATGAGTCGAGGAGAGGACCCATCATCCCTTTCCACTATTCCAGGTTCTACACAACTCTTCAGGGAAACACCTTTCAGTTTCTGTCCCTCAGTTCACCATCTGCATCACCCACTAGCTTATCCCCTTCACCACCGTCTACTCCATCCCTCACCAGTCACCAGCCCTTCACCCAGATATGTCGGCACCCACATTCACCACCATCCCGGGAGCTGCCACCACCACTGTCACTGTCTTGGAGCGTAGCTCAGACAGTACCCCGACCTCAACCTCTACATGGTCATATGTAGAGGCCACCTTACAGGACACAGCCGTCTCCATGTTGGAGAGCCTGTGCCCCCAATTGGGGGATTCCAAGAAACCGTCTGAGTCCTCTGTGCAGGACCAGAGGTTGAGGACTGTAGAGGAATGGTTACACAATGTCGAAACCCCCGCTAAGCAGTGCTTCAACTGCAAAGCAACCGATCACCTTGTCAGGAGGTGCCCCACCAGACGCCAATGCAAGACCTGTGGCAAGAGACACGCCACCAAAGATTGCAAGGCCATAGAACGTTCCCTCAAGGAGGAAGAGGTCCTAGCAGATTGGGTTAGGAAACCCATGAAGGAGGTCTGCTGGGCCTGCGTTGATCAGCAAAATGAAGATTGGAGTGGTAATTTCTTTGATGTGCCAACAGACGAGCGCATCATTGTGGACTATGAAGAATGCTCCCACGATTACTTTTGGGCCTAGTCACAGTTGGGGCAACTGTGAACCTGAAAGGGGGGCTGTGTTATGACACCAACCGATTCTCACTTTTTATCATCATGTGACTGTTGCGTTTATCGTTGCTTTCTTTTATCACCTGACCACATCCACTCATTACTTCAGACTGATTACTATACTCTTAGATGACGCGGCTCATGACCACATGACTCATTACTATACATGACTCACATGGAGGCTACTATGACATGGCCCCCATTTACTTATTGTTCTTCTACTGCGCACGCTGTTGTGACTCAGTGCGCAGTCCCTTTGTGACCCATTGTTCCCGTTACCTTATTGTTCTCGTTACACTAATTGTTGACGTGACACCATTGTTCTCAGATACTATAAAGTCTGGCTCCTATGTACCATGTAGCTTCAGACTTGACTTATTCTGTATCTTACAGCACAGTCGTTGTCTATCAAACATCTCTGTTCATCATCAGTCTGATAAGTTCGCCTTGGCTCACTTATCGCCCTCTCACCAAGGAACCCTTTCAACACTACTTGCACCCCTCTCCCCTTATCCCTCTCATTGTATCTTTGCTATAAGTCCCTCGAGGCGTGCTTAGTACAACTCTATCACAGTAACTCTCTAAGTGCATATTGCGCTTAGTACTCTGATATCGAACCACCCCTCTGCTCCTTCAGCGTCCTCAGGATCCTTAAGCCAAGTCGGCTGAACGTCCCTGCTGTGACGTAACAATAGCATGGAGCATATCATGCGTATGTCCCAAGCAATATCGCGTGCAACATAGTCGATTGTGATATCCTCAATACAGACCAACAGGGCAAGAAGGACATCGAATTGTCCCTGATCTCCCGTGAACAGCCAACAGTGGACTTTGTATGTCTTGTATTGTAACACCATGATTGGAGGTTGGCAATGGCATATCTGTTTCCACTAATGGTCACACCACTCAAGTGCAAAGTCTGCCTTTGGGATCATATCCTTCGAGTAGCATGATACAGTGGTGTCAATGGGGTACTATCCAGTGAACTTGGTCACATCCCGCCCATCTGATGCCTTGATCATGAGCCCTTTCTTTCCAGAAGATGTAATCATGTCCCACCACACCACACCAGCAATGGCGCCACCAGTCTTGACCAAATTATTCCCAAGCCCAAGAGCTTCAAGTCCACACATGCCACCCTTGACGTGGCTAACATGCCCTTCAAGGGCAGATAATTTCATGCACGCCTCTTCCTTGCCCTTGGGATCGGGGTTGTTGCATTCTCCCCCATCAATTGTTTGATTCTAATCTCTACTCTTTGCCTTCCTTATAGCGCTTCCTGACCCATCGAGGCAAACAATAATTGTTGTAGTGTCCCTTTCTTTTGTAGATTTGACTATACATCTTCCGTACCTTGTATATCTGTACTTCACAAATGTTTTCATTGGCATGGCTCTATGTGAGAGACCTTACTGTGGTTGATGCACTGGCGCTTGCAACCCAAATGAGCTACCAAATTCAGTGATGTGCATTACAATGGTCGGGTCATGATGCATGACTCTGTGTTACGTCACAGCAGGGACGTTCAGCCGACTTGGCTTAAGGATCCTGAGGACGCTGAAGGAGCAGAGGGGTGGTTCGATATCAGAGTACTAAGCGCAATATGCACTTAGAGAGTTACTGTGATAGAGTTGTACTAAGCACGCCTCGAGGGACTTATAGCAAAGATACAATGAGAGGGGATAAGGGGGAGAGGGGTGCAAATAGTGTTGAAAGGGTTCCTTGGTGAGAGGGCGATAAGTGAGCCAAAGGCAAACTTATCAGACTGATGATGAACAGAGATGTTTGATAGACAACGACTGTGCTGTAAGATACAGAATAAGTCAAGTCTGAAGCTACATGGTACATAGGAGCCAGACTTTATAGTATCTGAGAACAATGGTGTCACGTCAACAATTAGCGTAACGAGAACAATAAGGTAACGGGAACAATGGGTCACAAAGGGACTGCGCACTGAGTCACAACAGCGTGCACAGTAGAAGAACAATAAGTAAATGGGGGCCATGTCATAGTAGCCTCCATGTGAGTCATGTATAGTAATGAGTCATGTGGTCATGAGCCGCGTCATCTAAGAGTATAGTAATCAGTCTGAAGTAATGAGTGGATGTGGTCAGGTGATAAAAGAAAGCAACGATAAACGCAACAGTCACATGATGATAAAAAGTGAAAATCGGTTGGTGTCATAACACTCTGATACTAAGTTACGTGTTTCCTGGCTGGGGTCATCAGCACTTCTGCTTCAGCACCCAAATGTGTGTGTGCCAACACAGGTGCTACATATGCACAAAGATGGAGGACGACTGTCCGGCCAGTCCTACACTTTTGACAAGGCATGGTGAGCTAGTAGATGCTCAGGGAGCGATGTGTTGACAGCGTTGTAAGAAGGACAGCCTGAGTGTGGTCGTGAATGTGAATGTCCCACCCATATGCCAACATATGCTTGACCACATGCTCAGATGTTGATTGATCACCTTGATCATCAACATCCTGACTCCTGAGTTGTTGTGCTTCCGACCTCAAACTTGAATATGGCCACAACAACAAGCATGACAAACGTAGCTGACCCAGACTCTGATAACAACATTGCCAAGCACAACACAGGACCTGGCATGCAACTAAATGCCCTTGGACCACACAAAACGACTGCGTGTGCACTCCTGAGCCTTCAGCGGTGTCGTTGGTGAGGGTAGCAGGGGGCAAGATCATTGGGGTTACCCTGCCAATCACTAGCAGTGACCTCCAGGTCTTGGCCTGTGGTTCCACCAACACTCGTAACCTAGGGACCTGTGAGAGCGTAGCCAGTGTTGTGAACCAGTGATTGTGCACTGGTGTTAGTTAAAACGCTACATATACAAGTTGAGGGAAATGTTGGAACTTGGGAGGAATCTGACTTACAAGTTGCCTTTGAATTGGCTATTCTCAGGACCATTGTCACTGCTTGCGGTGAGAACTCTAGTGCCATGTGCACCAAGTCGCACGAACAGGTTGCACACATACATCACATACTCCAGCAAAAGCCAGTGCTTGTAGAATCTGTAAGAGATTATAATCATCTCAGGACACTCTCTTGATCAAGCACATGTACTAGTGTACAATTGAAGCCGCAGCCTGCCATGGCTTGCAGGCTGTCACTAGCCCAAGACAGCAAAAGCCTCAGGTAGAGTCTCAGTTCTCAAAATAACCAGGACGTGGGATGCAAAATGCCAAGCTGAGACACCGTCTTTCGGGCCAAGCCGGGCCCGCAAAACACTATTTGAAATTACATCAGCAAAATATGTTAAAGAATAGAAGCGCTTATGATCAATCGCAAACAGCCGAAACGGCCGAATCCAAGTAGATATTGTGATCGATTATGATGGGTTACTGTTTTTAAATATGAGATGTAATTTATAAATTTGCAGGTAAATTAGAATTCTGTCAATCAATTCAATAGATTGCAATTGTCATTATTGTTGCAAAATATAAGAGGTTATAATAAAATAATTGATTCGAACAACGTCTTATTTTTTCTGATCATGTTTCACATTTCTTATTGTATATCTGTCATTGTTATCTCTTATTACATCATCATCTAGTTACATCTGATCTTATCTAAGTTGCATAATTTCGCATCAGTACAGATTCGAACACAGGACCTCATCGCAGCACTTACCAGAAAAACCTTCACCGCTACACCAAGTGGCTCATATGGATTGAACCATTGACTTTCTTATATTTAGTCTTTCTTATATTTAGTACGCTTATCAAAATAAGTTGTTGACTTCATCATTTTGACAAAGTTACCGTGTCCAAGCCCTTGGACTTCCGAATAACGCTTCCCATTTACGGTTAACATCAAGTTATCACTTTGCGCCTCAACTTTATTGTCCTAGCTTTGTTTTCCTCTGCCACATGCCTCCTTGTCCTATTCCCCCATCTCGTCAACCTCGCCACTCACTATTTTACCATCTTTCACAATCTCTCCCGCTGTCAATCTGTTGACTCTCACCAACTCTCAGTCAAGGTGAGGTTTATTCAAGATTATCCATTTTAGTTCTTCAAGCACATGATGTTTTGGGTGAGCGCAAAGGCCATCGCTGTTAATTCGCGCTGACTTTTGCTCCAAAGGATTGGGCCTACTACCTTGACTATTGGAACATTGTCTCCAGACAAAAGCAGCTCTATTCCCACACTCATGGATAATTGAGTCTCTACAGCCAAGGAACTATCCCATCTGACCTCATTTCCGTGTCCTTTGAGCCCACGACATTGTCATCAGACCGGAATCAAGAGTTGTCATTCGGTGGCACCGACTCGACTAAGTTTAACTTACTGGACCAATCACATATGTGTAAGCACATGTGGTTGCTGGACTCTAAGTCAAATATCTCTGTGCTTACGCAGAACTGGACAGTCCCCTCACGACAACTTCCCCTGCCAATGACTACTGGAGTATCAATCAGCCCATTAAGTATGGAAGTACCACCATCCTCTCTACCACTGCGGGTATTGTCGACACTGAAACCACGCTGATCCCAATTGCTAATGATAAGTGACCTAGTTTTCCCCATATTAAGAATCTGTTTGGCCTCAAGTTATTTGTTACTGTGGCAAATCAGGAGACCAAAAAGAAGACATTGAGTGTTGCAACCAAAAGATCAACGGTACAGTGGAATGAAAACTTGATGCCTTGTATGGTAAGTGATACCTTTTCTGGGTCATCTGCGTCCACTGAAAGTTCCGTTTAGCATCGTACAGCCATCTTCACGGTTTGTACTGAATCTTTTCACAGAGAGATTCACACATCGAAGTCCATTTCAGACTGTGCAAGTACTACGTGCACAACAAGGCGACATTGCATTCACCACGACATGCCCCTTGGTAGGCTGCCTACCAGTGCAAGTGCAAGTGCAGCCTTGCTGTATTCGCGCGGACTTCGGCGACCCTCAGAAAGGGTCTCTACGTTCTCAGTGAGTAGGAAGATCTACCATATGCCAAGTTCCTCATGCGTCGACCTTGTCTTCAGACAGGTACTGTCGTTCGCACCACGGCCATAGTCACACAACTTGTCTTTGAGCATGCCCTGCGCATCCGCATGAAAGCGGAGACAATGTCTTCCCCGGCAGCCACGCCCACTGCTACTCCCGAAGCTCACAGCGAAGTCACGACACTGGATAATGGCTCAGTGGTCGAAATCAATATTGTGTCTGAGGAAGCCGGCAGGGCCATGGAGGAGCCCCAGAGCGAGCCATCAACAACTGCAGCGTCGAGAATCAAGGGCAAGCGAAAAGATGAATCTACCGGGTCTGACAGCAGCAAGGAGGAAGGCGACAAGTTGGGTAGTCCAAGCAATCTAGTGGGAAGGATGAACAATCTAGTCTTGACTGATTTGGAGAACCTTGTCGATGGTTGGGATTTCTTACTCCTCTGCTTGTCGTTGTCTCCTTCTACGCATGCTCATCTTTGTTGATGGATATATTCCTTTAGTTTTATATTTTCTGCTGCAGGTTGTGGTGTGCATCTGGTTCTTGTATAACATTCTTGGCTGGCGATGGCCAGCCCTCTCGTGGACTATGTCATTTCGCTCAGCCAGGACGGTCACATTGCCAGTGCGGCACGGTCTCAGACGCAATCAAGAAGGACAAGACACTAGCAAAGGAGCTTGCTGAGGGCGCTCGTGCCATCAAGGATGACGAGAAGACATAGTATCATTCTCAACCCACATGGCAATGTGTGTCCGCATTTTATTTCGATCACCAACAGCCCAGCTAGAGGAGACAACAAGGAGGCAACCTACATGTGTGGTCCCATTTGTGACTGAGCTAGGTACTTGTGTACCCCCATGTCTCGCAAGCACGCTCATCAATACCTTTTAAACTATTTGTAGTGTTATCAAAATCTGCAGACACGTGCACGGTGGCAACAGCTCATACATTCAACGAGCCTCCAACTTTCCCCATAGCCAAGGGATGGGTGCACCGGCAACCATGCCACACTCACGCGGACATTTCAACTTCGACGTCCAATAGGAAATAATGTTTTTCATCGATGGTAGTGTTTATAGGCTCCGCGGCGACGTGCACAGGCCTTAGATTTGACTTCTTCAACACCTGGATTAGGGTCATCCTCCATGTGCCCCCAGTAAGTCCGGCATGTTCTTCGGACTGAAGCCTACGTTCTAACCAGTTGTCCAAAAGGTAGGCATGTACAACTAGTAGTGTATAAGTTTAGTGTACTGTAACTCCTAGTCCCAATGCAATAAATACAATTGTGAGCGTGAATCCGTGTATACCAGTGTAACCCATCCCATGGGTGTGGGTTTTTCATGGTGGCCAATTTGCTACCCGGACCCGTACCTGTCAAATCCATACCTTACAAGTGTTTGTGCCGCAGGAATTACAAGAGCGTTGCAAGCACTTGCAATTTATATACAATAGCTACGGTTAATTGCAAGTGGCTTATACTTTGTTGCAATAACTATTCAATTTTACAATCACTTGCAATACAGTCATGAAATTTAACCATAAAATACAAGTCCCACAATGATATGCGCCAATTGTGAGTGGCTTGCAAACTGGCACAATCGGACATTGATGCTTCCAGCCCAGTTACAAGCGAGTGGAATGCCAGGCAACCATTTTGCCATCAGCAAGCGCCGCAATTCTTGACTTATTTTGCTGATGTATTGAAGGCAGGGTTATGAGACAGAGATAAATCACACACCAAACTGGGATTATTAAAGTACCAGGAAGTTATTAGTACTATTGTTGTGCTCTACCAACATACTTTTTTTTTTTGTCATCCATTAGAGTGCACCTTGGGGTGCATGACCCTATGTGGCACTATTACAAAATAGCTTCTACTGGTGTAATCTTCCTCTCCAAAGAATGTTATTTGCCCTTTAACATTTGAGCACCTCCCCACGCCGGCTGGCATGGCTTTGTGGTTGATCGGGTGTGGAGCATTCCGGGGCGCGCTTGTGTGGCGCCAGGTGAAGGGGCGAAAGGGATTGGGTGTGGTGGAAGGAAAATGGATGCAGGTTGGTCTGCGCGTTGCGCGCGCTTTGCAAGGTTCTGTGAGTGCGTGCCATCGTCTCCCCCCCACTCCTACTCTCTCCTCTGACACGTGTGCTTCATCGTCCGGTCCCTCTTTACCGACATACTATCCACTACAGTTCTTATTCGGTCCATCCATGCCTATGCTCAACATGAAAGTTCACGCACGTACATGAGGTGCAAAACCTCAGCCAAAGCTAAGGTATTTAACGATTTCGTGTGGGAGGGTCACAGTATTTCTGGACTAAGTCAATGATTCTTTCTAAGATGATATCCGTCTGCAATACAGAAAACCTGTCAGCAAATGCAGTAACAAATTCCCGGATATCTTGGTGAATCCCATTCTTGTGTCCGGAGTCGACATGCCTCTGGATGACTAGCAGGATAGTATCCAGAGAAACATCATCAGGGATTGTGTTGAAAATGGTGTCTAAGATGGCCATGAGATTTACGATGTAGCCCATTAGGCAGCGGACATCTTTCGGTCTAGTTGGAGCCAGTGCGAGAGATCAAGCTAAACTCTTGCCATATAACATATGCTCACCCTCCCTTATACAAGCCGTGGACCCAATTCGCGAATCCAACCTCGGCTCTAGTTAGGTAGGAACTATTCAAGTCGTGGCTGAGAATCTACTCTTATTCTTACAAAGATCGTACTCACTCCGACCCCAGACTACGAGATCGGGCTAGATCTTTGACCAGGTGAGACATCTTGGCTTTGAACTCATCGCTCGAGAGATACTGGTTCCAGTAAGTACCCAGCATATCAGACAAGTGAGGAACCAACTCTGGTCCTGTCATTGAGATTCCAGGTCTCAACAAGATCTACGTGGATAATGTTCACGCAGCTCTTGAGCGAACGATTAATGAAGTAGACGTTAGCCCATAGACGATGCCAATATCCTGATGCGGCAGCGTTATGTCAGAATCCAGCGATGATCACGAGCTGATACACTCACGGTTTCGTCCAACTCTGAGCCGAAGACAGGTTAAAATGGTAGGCGCCAAAAATGATACCACGTACTCGATCGAAGCTTGGAGCACGATATTATGGCTTACTCGTAACGCCGCAGACCACGCATGAGGTACAGCGCTAACTCCTGTCTGTCCTTCTTGATCACCAAATCCCGCCGATGAACTGCGTGAGCCCAAAATGAACCTATCTGTCGACAAGACCAGATTCTCGACGAGATCAGCGAATCCTGGCTCCCCTGAGCACGAGCAGAGAAGTCAGATGGCCGTCCTACGATGTGTACGGAGAGGGAGAGAAGGGTACCGGAAACTGTTTCTGCCGGTACTTCCTCTAAGCTTTTATCAAAGGAGCGGCGACACGAGCCCTCGCACATTTGCCGTGCTGCGGCCCTCGCCAGTTCATATTGTTGCGCGTCTCCACCGGCGATTTTATGAAGAACATCAGAGACAAGCACGTCAAATTTGGTGAATACGAGAATCACGGGAACTGAACCTCACGCTGGTCATATTTACAAGATGTATATTATCTAAATGTGCTCACCGGTTTCCATGCCCAGAATCTCCTCCACACCCTCTCCGAGATCTCCGGCAATGGCGTCGGATGCGGGGACACATATCCTAAGTCGGTTATCATCAGTAAGACAATAAGCATCAGAAAAAAAGACTTGTCTACCAGACGGCATGCAATCTTTCTGAAGCGGAACAGTTCGTGTCAGTACGATGTAAGATGAAGTCCCGGATGTCCAGGAAGTTCTGTGAATCCCCAGCCCGGGATTCCAACCCGGAACACTCATGTACTATGAGGTAGCGATTATCTTCCGGACAATACTCGAAGTTGATATCGTTTTCCCCAAGCGCTCGCTCTGGTGCAGCCTTGTTGCGAATGTATAGTCATCTAGACAAGGCAGATAACCAATAGACCTAATACGTACTGCGACATCCACCTTGAAGACAGTTTTGATGAGGGACGATTTTCCAGAGCGACTCTGTTGTGCAATGCGGCACCAACATCAATTTGGAATGCGACTCGCCTGAGCTCGGGACCTGCGTACCTTCCCTACAACGAGGATTCTGAATCTACAGAAAATTCAAAAGTGAAATATAGGATATAGCTGAGGAACAAACTTGAAGTCTTCCGGTGGCGTCTCCCAAACCGTCGAAAGGAGACGCCTTGTATTGTAACCTCTCATGATGGCCAGTTCTAAGGCTGACCTTGGGTCTGTTCGGGGGTCCCGGACCGTGCTGATTGTCCTTTCATCGTCGTGGCTGTGACCACCGTCCATGAACGGTTTTGGAGCCCACCGCGCCCTTGGGGGATTACTATATCTTGCGCTATCAGGTAGCGTATCCACAAAAGCTTACCTAGATATACGGCGCGAGGAAGACAACGCATTTGATTTATCGGACTCAAGCAATGGATTCTGGGACGTTTCTTCTTCGGAGACCGGTAGCCTTGGGCTATCGTAAGGTGCCGCAGATGTTGTCCTAGATAAACTGCGCGAAACATGCGAACTTCCAGATGTGGGTGGCGAATTTTGAGACGCAAGGATGGATTCAGCTGGTTGGGCTGAGTTTGCATGCCCAAGGGTCGCAAGGCGTCCCCGAGGAGGTGGAACAGGTGGAGACAAACCCTCTTGAAGTTCAATCGTTTCTATATTGGATTGAGGTGGCGGGGAGACGCAGTGTGCCTGAGGGGGCGGAGAGGGGGTGGCAGAGGTTGTCCCACCACTGGCAGGAGATACCTCAGGGATTGGTAGCGCTGGGGTTTGAGGTAATGAACTACTGGCATGGAGCAGGTTAGAGACTGGTAGCCCTGAAGGCTGCGGTGGTGAACCACCAGCCGGAGGCGGGTTAGAGTCTGGAAGCGATGGCGGCTGGGGTGGTGAACCACTGGTAGGAGAGGCCTCAGGGACTGGTAGCGCTGAGGGTTGAGGTAGTGAACTACTGGCATGGGGAAGGCTAGAGACTGGTGGCCCTGGAGGCTGCGGTGGTGAACCACTAGCAGGAGATGGGTTAGAAAGTGGTGATGATGGCAGCTGGAGTGATGAATCACTGGCAAGAGATTGCTCAGTTGCTGCTAGCGCTGGACGCTGTACTCGAGTTAGTATGGAGGACATGAGCATGATGTACGGCTTACCCAATCTGAGGCGTGTGGTAGACTTTCAGGAGGTGTATCCCCGGTGCTGATGCATACGCTGACATCGGGGGAATCCAACGACCCGCGGACTAATTGTCTCAAGTTCTCAAAGATCCTGTTCCACAAAGGATCCGCAGGGCTGCTAAGATTCGGTTCACCCGCTGGAGGGGGGGTTATCGAAAGCTCTCCTCGGATCCACAAGTGGGGTGCGCCTTGGATATCTGCCACGACAACGCGTTCTCCCTCCAGTCTCCCGTGGATGTCTATCGTAGGCATCAGTAAAGGGAGTCGGCGAACGGCGCACAGACCCTTAAAAATGATAGCCTCATCTGGTACCCAAAAATTTCCAAATACCCGCCGAATTTCGCCTGCTTCGAGAAATACACGGCTTTGCTGATCAAGGAGGACCAAGATCTCAGTTGCATCCTGGAAATTTTCGATAGGTTCTGCTGTGAAGCTGTGGTTATACGCGCGCGCAGACTTGGGGAGACCTTTGTAGAAGTAAGGATTTTGCTTGAGAGTGATACGTTGGTTGCCTTGGAGGCGTCTGAAGTTCCAGAAGACTTCTTCGACACTTGTCTCTTCCCCGAGAACCTCTGCTAAATCCATGAGACTAAGAGGAACAGAGTGAGTAGACCCCTACGTTCAACGACGGTGGGACTTGGGTCAAGGGGGGAGCTAAGGATAAGAAACCGGGCCACTCTTGTTGGCTGTGGACCAGTGTCAGTACAATTTTAACAAAACCGGTGCAACATCACCTGCTCTCTGAACCTCTGTTTCACTCTCTTTAAGGCTTTGAATGAAGACAGATCCTTTTGCTTTGCTGATTCCATTCTTTCGGCGACAAGCATGTTTTGCCTAGGTCACTGTAAGACCTAGTAAAAATGTCCCAGATACGCAGACGTTCTATTACCCTGGATTATATTCCTGCACATAAGCACTCAGCGCATTGATAGCTTTTTCAAAATTCTCATCTGCCTCAGATGTCAAGTTCTTTGTGGAAGAAGCGGACGCCAGTGCCTCATCTGCGATTTCCAAAACACTTTCGAAGTAATTAGTACAAAATAAGGTTCAACACATTCTTTAATAATCACTTTATTAGACGTGCATCCTGGAGAACACTTTCCTCTCCTAGTCGGACAAAAACTCGGCAAATGGAAACTAGTTCCATTGCTTGCTTTCGATAAGCCCTGCCGCTACGCTCCATATACTTGTAAAATGACAGTGGATCGAAGTCGGAAGAGTGGTTCTTGGAGGACATAATAGTTATCAGAATGGATAGAACGGATCTCAGGTTTGTGACGATGATGGATATCGATGATAGAGGACCCTGGCCCAGTTAGCATAATATCACGTGACAAAACTCGTGCCTGGTACCGTATTCCCAAAACTCGGCCAACTTTAGTTCGCAAAACTGCAAAGGGAAAGAAGGGAGCCTGCCCTCGGCCTGCTGGCGCAATGCTGCTTTCACAGCCTGCCACTTACCTCATTTTTCATGCCTGTCTTGCCATTATTATGAACTACAATCACTAGTTGTTGATTTACCAAGCATACAATGCCCGTCAAGCTGCACGGCGCGGCCTTAGGCAACTTCGTCCAGGCAGTCCTGAATCCGATACTGAAGGTTACCTGGCCAACTATTTGTTTGTCTGGCAAGTCAGAGGATTTGAGACGTTTTTAATCATCGCTAACCGATAAACCTTTACAGCTGGCCTTAGCCACGATGCTCGTTCAAACGGTGGGTATTAATTTGGCTTTTTGTAAGGCGTTTTTATTTCGGTGTCAAGCTTCATTGTTTTGCACGACGGCTAGATGCTCTTAAACAAAGTGCTAAGCAGCATGAGATTTACAATCAGCTCTATCTAGCGTGCATATAACCGATCTTAGGACCGGGTAGATAGGGAAAATGTAGTTCATGCACAGCCCCCGATGTGGGGGTAGTGTGGGCCTCAAGGTGGGACTCACACACTTTGCACCCAATGACGGGTGGTGTGAGAGGGTCTCCCACCCACTGAAACCTTACGGCTCTGGAGCCAGATGTGTGATAGCTCTAGGAGAGGAAGCTGTGTTTATAACTAGAGACTTGGTGGGCGGCTGTACGGCCATTCCGCGGGCGTGTTTATTGGCCCTTTGAATAAGTTTGGTAATGTTTGGTGTGTTTGCAACCACAATGAGGATGATGGCCGGGCGAAGGTGATGGCGCGTCGCCCTACAGACTACAGCAGTACTGTACTGACACCTGTGAATTAAGTTGAGGGATGTATGGGGAGTTTTTCTCGATGAGGGTTTGAGCGGGGAGTGGGTTGCACTCAGAGACGTATTAGTCGCGTCGCGTTTCGTGTTCACTGGCAGTTCAGTTTGTCAGTGCCAACTCTCAACGTTCATGCCGTTCAGGATTCAGTGTGTGGGCTATTAAGGCAAGCAGGGTATATTGATTACGGGTAGTATCGGTTTCATATGGTGCGTGTAGTACTCGTGTAGTGGGGAGTAAACCTTGCACGGGCGTGGGAAAAACAGCAATGTGGTGGTTGCGGTTGAAGGAGGGTAGTAATTTGTCGTAAGGTAGCGGCCATCAGGAACCCGCATGCCTTAAGTAAGCGATTCACCGTCTTTGTTGTTGCCCTATCTTCTCCCTCATGCATTGTCAAAGTCACTATGTAAAGCCACAGAAACATAGAGAATGTAGTCATTTTTTGATGTGTGTTTTTATTTTTCAAAAATATTTTCATTCCATAAAGTAGATACACAAACATTCTTTTTTCATTAAAAAAATGCAATTTCTCGACATTTACAGTCGATTGAAGCAAACTTTGTTAAAGTTGGTTAATGGGAGTGTCCGCACATGTGATGGGAAAAATCACGTGCATGCATTAGTCATGATGACCAAGACGGGATTTACTTTCTACAGAGCAACCTGCTGCTGCTCACGCTAGCCCTTAAAAACTAACAAAATGCCAAAAAGTAAATGAGCAAAACAATCATGGCTCAAAAATCTCAAAAAAGCGCATGTCAAGATAGCACCAAACACAGAAAACTCCAGCGAAGGTGCGGAAATGGTGTTTGATCACATGACTCACTAACCATGCACACAGTGGAAGCCGGAGATGCACTGCAACAGGACATGGGAGATGTTGTTGTCTCTCAGGAGGGTTCTCCAGAGGTTGTGGAGTCATCCAGAGTCACATATTTCAGCTTAGCACTTCAGACTGCTCAAAGGCAGGCCTCAGTGGCTGAAGGACCCAAAAAACGCGTGCACACCCAAGGGAAATCAGACAGAACGATTCGAAGGCACAAAAAAGCTAAAATGCAGATGGAAGCCAAAGGCTTCCTGTCATTGCCAGAGTTCTTCAAGTGGAAAGCCGAGATAGCAAAGCGACAAGAAACTGTTGAAGCTGAGGCCAATACCGGGGCTGCAGAGGTGGTGGGGGCATCAGAAGTTGCGTCAGAGGCATCTGCGGCACCCTCAACAGCCTCAGAGGGGGAGGAGGAGGAGGTGGTGTCTGTGGTGTCAGCAGCTGCTGCATCAGCGGCAGTGCTGCCAGTGGAGGAGGAGGAGGAGGAGGAGGAGGAGGAGGGAACCAGCGACACAAGAAACACAACAGTGTCGATGCACTCGCCATCTAGCAGTGACCTTGGCAACTTTAGGCAGTCTTCCTGGGGCCCATCTCGGACGATCTTGTATGAAAGCGAGGAGTCAACTTCATCTGACAGTGGCAATGCCCCAAGCAATCCCGAAAACCTCCAGGGCACCGACACATGGGAGCTTGAGGGACTTCACCACAGGAATACCCCCGATGATGCTCCCCCCCAGTGGCCAATGGCCAGTGCCCTCAAGCTTCTTCGAGATCGTGTGGAACTTCTGGCCGCACAGAAGGACTTGTCCTTGATGGCCAGACAAAAATTCCGGGACACCATTCTTCAAGGTCGTGTTGTGGCTATGGTCAGCACGTTGAACTTGTATCTGGACGAATCCCTCGGGTACACCTGGAAGAGGGCATCAGAAGTTGTTGCAAAGTCGGAGGGACGTGGTACAACTCGTGCGCGGTCAATCCGAAGTTGGGTGTTGAACTTTGTGCGCACCCAGGAACTCCCAACTCACAATCTGGGCGGAACAAAGGCTACAGTCTTGGATGATGAAGATATCGCTCGCAAGTTGAAACTTTCCCTCAGCGAGAGGGCAAAAAAGGGCTTCGTGACGGCAAGTGACATTGTTGACATCGTTTCGAGCCCTGAGATGCAGGCTCATTTCGTGCGGGCCGGGATCGACAAACCCTCTGTCTCAGAACGCACTGGACGCCATTGGCTTAGCAAGTTAGGGTGGCAGTATGGAAGACACAAAGGTATGTATGTTGACGGCCATGAACGCCAGGACGTCGTGGAATACAGGCAAGCATTTGTGGAGCGATTCAAAGAATATGAACGTCGATTTCACACTTGGGACAACGGAGGGCTTGAGCTCCCTCGTCCTTCAGGCTTTACTGTGCCTGGGGCAATAGGCCGCTTTCGTCTCATCCTTATCACACACGACGAATCGACATTTTATCAAAACGACCAGCGCCAGGTTCATTGGGGATGTCCAGGTGGTGGAGCTCCGAAACCGAAGGGAGAAGGTGTCTCCCTGATGGTTTCAGACTTCTTGACTCCAGACTGGGGGCCTTTGCATGACAATGAAAGGTGCGCTGTTGCTCACCTCTCACCTCCAATGTCTCTCAAGATTTCCCAGCGAAGCCCGAATCATATTCTGCCCTGGCAAGAATAGGGACGGATGGTTCACAGCCGACAACCTGCTTGCACAGGTAGACCACGCAATTGATATCTTCAATGGCCTGACTGAGGGACGGGCGCAAGCTTTGTTCCTCTTTGACAATGCTCCGAGCCATCAGAAGCGTGCAGACGATGCTCTTTCAGCTCGACGGATGGTGAAGGGTGTGTTTTTTATTTCATTTCATTGTTTTTGTTCTCATTTCCCTCAGCACCAAAGAGGGGCTGGGTACACCATCCCGGGGGTCCATGCATGTGGAGTGGACGATTACCTTCCGGAGAAGAACAGCCCTTTCATTTTCCAGAAGACCACCCCTCCATGCCCGGTTGGTTCAAGGGCATGGAGCAGATACTTTGTGAACGCGGTTTGTGGCCAGAAGAGGGGGGGCTGCCCGCTCAGTGCCCGGATTTCAAGTGCCCCCCCAACCGCATGGACTGCTGCTGCCGGCGCGTCCTCTTTTCCCAACGTGATTTCGCAAATCAACGTTCACAGCTCCAGGAGCTCATCGAGAGGCGCAACCACCTTTGCGACTTCTATCCAAAATACCATTGCGAGCTCAATTTTATTGAGCAATTTTGGGGTGCAGCAAAAGCTCAATACCGCGTGGCTCCCCGAGCGAAGTCAGTCCAAGACATGGAGAAGACGGTCAGGGAGTGTCTCGACAGTGTTCCCATCCTTCAGATTCAACGGTGAGTTGTTTCTTTCTCTTTTTTTTGTCTCTCATCGCCCACCGCTTCACTTAGGTTTGCCAACCGAGCTGCGCGTTTCGCTGCCGCTTACCGGGAGGGACTTTCGGGTGCACAGGCCGCATGGGCGAACAGGAAGTACCATGGACACCGAACATTACCACCCGAAAGCATCTTAGAGGCTAAGGGTGCCGTCAATTCGTAAATTCGCACTGCATACTTCCATAGAATACAAAGGTCTTGATCACCCTCTCAGTTCAATCAACAGGGAAACGGAACGGTGCATTGCATTAAGAGCACAAATTTGTGCTGAGCTACGCTGAGGGTTGAAGCAGGCACTTCACCCACCATAGTCCCTCGCCCAGCGTTCACCACGGTCGGCCACCCTTGCGCTGGCAGGCTCGTGTCCGCTTATATAAGCGTTATGTAAAGGAAACCCTAGGGTTTATGGGGGTGCGGGTTCCTGATGGCCGCTACCTTACAAGCAGCACACGTCAAGCTTGGCCCCATCTAGTATCTCATCCTCTCCTACCATCGACTTTGTGAAACAAGAATGGCCGAGACGTATACTCGCCTCCACGAACTGATACAAGCTTCCCAGGGAAGCTGGGGACGCGATGAAGGTGCGTAGAGAGGAACAGAGGCTGTACACAATTTACAGCTACTTGGCCGCAGAACGTGAAGATCCGACAGATAAGATGTGGTTGGGATACATGGAGGAAGCAGATAAATATGATACGCTTGTCAGCGACCTCTGGAAAGATGACGCTACTGGCGTCCTGGTCTTTGTGAGTACTGACACCGATTCCGAGCGTTCAGAGTTGATAAGTCTCGAAGACCGGTCTGTTGTCCGCCGTCGTGGCCACATTTCTCGTGTCAAGCTATCCAATGTTATCTTCCGATTCGGGTGACGAGACTGTGTACCTTCTTAAGCAGATCTCTCAGCAACTCACTGCCATCTCACCAAATGGCACCCATATTTCACCGACGCCCTACCCAACATATTCTCCCAGCCTATCCATTATCCTAGTCAACTCTTTTTGGTCACTGAGCCTCGTGCTCAGCATCTCTTCTGCCGTTCTGGCGACTCTCATGCAGCAGTGGGCACGCAGATACATTCGGCTACCTCAAATTCCAAGCCTTCCGAGAGACAAAGCGCGCGTGCGTGGTCTTTTATTCCTTGGTGTCCTACAATATCGCATGCCACGTACATTCGAGGCCGCTGGACTACTCCTTCACCTATCCGTATTCTTTTTTTCGCTGGTCTGGTGTTATTCTTTTTCACGGTATTCGAGGCTGTGGCCATCGTCATTTCCATCTGCGTCGGACTGTTTGGATTCGTGTACATCATCCTCACCATCCTTCCTTGCCTCGACTATCGCTGCCCGTACGTTACTCCAATGTCCAGCATTTGTTGGCGTTGCTGGCACACCTCTTTGGGTTTCTTTGCGCTTTGCGCTCGCTGGCTCCTGAAGCGGCTACATGATATCCTGGTGCCGCATAATCCGGGCAACATATCGTCTTCAAGACAGAGAATCCTCAGAGATTGGTGGGAACTTCTTGACGATTCCGTCAAGAAGCACCAGAAACGTTCCAAGGACGGTATTCGGGGTACGATCCTTTGGAGAGCGATGGATGCCTCAGTGGATGTGGACCCGAGGGCGCTCACATGGCTTCTTAGCGGGCCACCATTAGCCGACAAGAGCAAGATTCAAGAACTCTTGGCCAGCATGCCGGGGAATACAATCGTCCAACTTATGGGCTGCCCCGTTCACTATGTGAAGATATTCAACCGATACCTCTCCACTCTCATGCGAAGCTGTACTTCAAACTCGACTGGGCTCGACGAGGATGTACGCAGGCACCGTCTCATCGTATGCTTGAACGCCATTCATCACATTGCCAGGGCCGCCAGTGACGTCCCTGACGGAGTCTCGCTCCCCGTAACTCTGCTAGAAGACGTGCGTATCAATTTCGCAAACATCCGTCTTATGCGGCCTCTCTGGGCTGACAAGGACCCCGCCATCCGCGTCACCTCCCGTTCCATATGCGCCTTGCTTGCAAGACACATCAAATATCCCCCTCGCGAGTCAGAGTTGGCTTGGTTGCAAGACGTCCTAGGACGGCCGCCGATCGCGATCCACAACGCTCTTGAAAGACCTGGCGCCGCGGACAACATGAATATCGACTCGTTTGCTTATGGCGTGCTTTCTTGTGAGGCGGACGACCTTCCGGTCGAGCTTGCAGTCTCTTTTGTGGATACGCTCGCAATTCTCATGAACGCAGGAGACAAGACAGCCATCCACAAAGGCCCATTCGAGAAAGGTTTTTCCGAGCTCCTTCAACGGGCAGAAAATGACGACCATCTACGCGAGGTAGCCGACAAACTTCGCAGGATCTCCGAAGCCATGTTTCATTCTAATGCTGGCCCGTCTAGTGGACACTTGAGGGCAGCAGGCAAAGGAAAAGGAAGGGCTGGTTGATGACAGATGACGTCAGACGTATACCACACATATTTCTGTTTCCTTGCCTTGCAGTAGTAAAATATTGAGGCGTGCGGTATGCCTCCCACGCCAACAACTCCAAAAATAATCGCAGAACTTTGTATTCTGATGTTGTGAAAACAGACGTTGATGGGTCAACGTCACGTCATGTGATCTCCTGACTTATCATGTTTGTGCGAGGTACAGCCTGAGTATGTGCCAAGGTATGTACGCTAGTATGTACGACAAGATGTACGATCTGGGATGAAGCAGCAGAATTTTCGTGAGGGACAGGTATTCCGACATGAAGAATGCTTCCGCGAGAAAGTGGGTCGCGGAAAAGAGTTGGTGATGTGGGTCGCAAAGTGAGTCGCGGAACGACTTTCAAGTTTATGCTACAGAGCCCCAAGTAAAGCCCGCCGAAAACCTCTTGCCGTCACAGTCCGTCACACCATCACAATGGTCATCCACCCACACAAATCTTCAATTCAAAGGGCCAGACTCGGACTTGGGGCCAAAACTCTGTCCTTTCTTTGCGCTCACTTCCCACACCAAGTAACTTTGCCAATGGATCGATAATAGGGCTTACGTCTTCTGGGTCTGACCCTCATTGGCTACTCTGGGAGGGCACCCCTGTTGCGTACTTTCTATGCGGTTGCAATCTTCTCGTTACTCACAATGTTGCTAGCTATTAGTATGCACAACGGTTAACAGGCACCGCCAGACCCTTCCATCCCGGCGTCACACACAACCTTGCATAGAGAGAACCCGCAAAGACCCATGCACTGCGACCTTCGAGTCCGACCTGTTACGGTAGCATGACCGAAATTTGGTTCTGTCAGCGGTCTACGGCTATTTACGTTGTTGAAAGGACTGACCATCGGCAAGTTTCGATGAAGTCACCGTCTTCGCCAAGGATCAAAATCACCGAACATGTCTCACGGTCTCTCCGGCGCTCGCATGGCACCCACAGAGGAGGGCATGTGTCTGCTCATCTGGACGGTCCCACTTTATCCTTCGCTTCTGCCTTGAAAAAGCTGCATTCATGTCAGCATTGTCAAGAATAGAATACTATCGTTCCTGTTGCACACTCCAGTCGACCCCGACGCCAAATTGAAGTGCAACTGACCAAGAACAGGCTACGAAATATGCTTATACTTTAAGAGTGCCAGGAACATGCTCGACGTTAACGCCTCAGGCCTCAGGCCTCAGCGGATTCCTCCTGCCCGTCTGTGCAGATGGTGCGCTTAGAACCTACACGATTACCGGAAGGAAGCATAACACTAGGTTTCAGGTGGTGGACGACAAGCCGAGTCACAGGCTAGAACGTACCTGCAAGAGTGTTGAGTGCCTCACGCACAGTTGCTGTAGACCGCGGTGCTCCTGCATTGTGCTACCATCTGTTTGATATTTCAAGGGAGAAAGGTGGCGTCGGTGCAGACGGCGGCGGATGTCTAAGTCGCCTAATCTGTGCCATTTAAGAGGCGCATAGATTCATATTAACGGTTACATATGCTTCCTACTAACTCGTGACGGCCAGAAAGAATCGATGACCAACCTGCAAAGGAAAGAGAGCAGAAAGTCTGATAAGAAATGCGGCTGTGCTCACCTGTCATGACAACTGGCATAGTGCCTTGCGTATTCGGAACCTCAGGACGTCCTTTCCTCCCCTTTTCACTACTGTTGACAAAATAGATAGGCCACTTAATAGTATCAGAGACTATCGTCTTCTGTGCACAGCACGGATTGTGCTGACGGAAATGAAGAGACCACGCACCTCCCAGTGTGCTCCGACTCAGCTCTTCAAGCTTCAAGTTCGATATCCATCACTTTGGCTGAGGCTATCCTGCCTTGAATGTCCTTAGCCAGCAGAGCTCGAATTATGGTGTAGGCGCGTTGAGAAAGATGAATACAAACATTCGCTCTCAGGACGCTGTACGAAGCAGAGTTCTGTGTGAGTTCGAAAGGGGTGGAAAAGGATTCCACTGAAAAGAGTTGCAGAAAGAATGCCGGGGGAATGGCTTCCGAAAGAATGCCAGAGTGATGCGAGCGCGAGCGAGTGAGGGTGGTGAGTGCGTGCCAGTGAGCAATCAGCGCGAATGACGGCGACGGACGTCACGGAACTTTCTAAGTGACTAAAACGTAGCCGATGTTAGAGGCTCGGAAGTCGGGCAGTAAGGAAAGGATCAACATTTGACATTCAGAGACAAGAGCATCGGTTGATATCCGACACATAGCATATATTCATATCGAATGGGGTATTACAAATGACAACTAATATGAAAAGCGCTGTCGGAAACGTCATGTAAAGTGTCCACATACCTCTCAGGTTTCTTTATATGGGCATGACACGAGGCTGTGCTATTTCAATTTGATCTCCCACATCGGTATCTGTTTGACGTCTCACAATCCCCTCTAAATTCCCCGCCGATACCATCGTGTTGCTATGTCCCAGGCTCCGTCCACGTCTACATCTTCCCCCGATTTCCGCACCATCTTCGAAGTCGCCGTGAAAGAGTATGAAAAAAAGACTAAGACCGGCCTTCTCGTGCATCCCCTTGCAACACAACTCCAATCCTGCAACTCTTCTAGTGACATACTGAAGGTGCTTCACGACAAAGTTAACGAGTTTGATAAGTCGAGGAGTCACAACGAGAGATTGTCGCGTTGGTTGGACCCGACCATCACCGTTCTCTACGCATTCTCCGCGACTCTGGGTCAAGGTGTTGGACTGGTACGTCTTAAGTGGTCGACGGACGCCGTCTAATCGATTTCACAGGTATTCTCTCCCGCAAATGTAATCTCTGCTGGTATCGGCGTTCTTTTTATGGTGAGAATCTCCCCGGATCCCATTGTCCACTCATCTTCAACCGCGATATCTGTCAGGCTGCCAAGGATGCCAGCGCAAGTGAAGAAACCGTTGCCGATCTCTTCGAGCGGATCGAGAACTTCTTCAGACGCCTTGAATCTTATACGGAGGTGCCACCGACTACCGCGATGTCCGACACCTCTGTGAAGATTATGGTCGAAACTCTCAACATCATCGCGATCGCCACAAAGGAGATGAAGCAGGGTCGAGCCAGTGCGTCACTATCAGGCAATTCATGAATGTACGCTTATCCCTGTCCAGGAAAATTCTTGAAGAAGCTTGTGGGGCGGAAGGACATCGAAGATGCGTTGAAAAGGTTGGACAGATTGACGCAGGAAGAGGCTCTGATGGCGACTGCTCAAATCCTGAGCCTCTCGCATACCATCAATGACAAAGTAATGGATGTCGGAAACAAACTCTCGCATGCCATCGATGACAAAGTAAAGGATCTCGGAAACAAAATATCGCGTACCATCGATGTCAAAGTGGAGGATGTCGAAAACAAATTGGATGCTGCCGTGAAAGGTAGTCCTGGCTTGTTGGCTATTCGTTTACCTTATCCTGATTGTGCGGATATTGGTTAGATGGGAAGAACGCAAAGGTGGTTCTTCAGCGGACGCCAAATAGCATAGATGACTTGGAATGTTCGTGATCAACCTTTTGCTGCTCATTCCGGTGTTTCTAACCTACTCATAGGGGATCAACTACGAAATAGCCTTAGACAATGGGTTACTCCGCCAGATCCATCGACGAATCACAATATGGCATGCGCCATTCACCATGAGGGAACAGCCGAGTGGTTCTTCCGGAGTAGTATCTTTTCGGAATGGAAGTCCCATGGGTCTCTCTTGTGGATCTACGGCAAGCGTATGTTGCTCCCACTTTTCCCCGAATGACTCCTGATTGTTGTCTGCGTTCTTAGCCGGCTCTGGCAAGAGCATTCTTTGGTTCGTCATCCCTCGGCATTGACACGCTAAACGGGCTTACCTGATCCTCTAGTTCTACGATCATCCAAGACATCGCAAGCCTGCACGAGGCAGGGTCAGCCTTGGTGGCGTACTTTTACTTTGATTTCAGGGACCCCGATAAACAACGCCGTCGCAACCTCCTTTCCTCTCTTCTTATCCAGCTTTCTTCTCAGTCCATTTTCTGTAGCGTCATCTTCTCAAACCTATATTCTGCGCACGACAATGGTTCGCAACAGCCGAGCGATATTGTAATGATACAGTGTCTCAAGGATATGCTAGAGCTCCCCTCTTCACAGCCGGTTTACATTATCCTTGATGCGCTCGACGAGTGTCCGAACTGGCCTGGGATTCCTTCACCTCGTGAACAGCTCCTTGCGCTCGTCAAGGAGCTAGTCGATCTTCATTCTCCACACCTCCGTATATGCGTCACCAGTAGACCAGAGTGGGACATTCAAGCTGCTCTTACGCCTTGGATAGATCATCGCGTCTCCCTGCATGATGAAAGCGGACAACAGAAGGATATTGTCGACTATGTTAATTCGGTTGTGCACTCGGACGCGAGGATGAAGAGGTGGCGAGAAGACGACAAGAAAATGGTCGTCGAGACGTTGTCAGAAAAGGCCGATGGAATGTAAGGGCGTCGTTCTGACTTCATAATGCGCGCTCACGTCTTCACCCAGGTTTCGATGGGTGTTCTGTCAGCTAGAGGCGGTGCGCCATTGTCTCCCCTCGAGTTTGCGGCGCACGCTCGCGGAACTTCCGGAATCGCTAGACGAAACATACGAGCGGATCGTGATGGATATCAAGAAGGGAAACCAGGCGGGTGCATACCGTATGCTGCAATGCTTGACGGTGGAGAATCGACCGCTCTCTGTCGCCGAGCTTGCGGAAATACTCGCTCTTGACTTTGATGGAGCGAAGGGAGGGATCCCGGAGTTGAAGTCAGAGTTGCTTTGGGAAGACCGTGAACAAGCCGTGCTTTCAACTTGTTCAAGTTTAATTACCATTGTCCTCGACGGCCGTTCCCAGATTGTTCAGTTTTCGCATTTTTCGGTGAAGGAGTTTCTGCTATCGGATCGCCTCGCTACGTCGGCGAGAGACATCTCCGGATACCACATAACCCTCGAAAACGCCAATACGCTGATCGCTCAAGCTTGTCTCGGCGTCCTTCTGCGGGATCCTGTTAACGACGACGACGCGGCTGCTTCTCCCCTGGCCCTATATGCCGCCGAACACTGGGCAGCTCATGCAAAGGACAAGAACGTGGCCTCACGCATCCGCAATGGGATGGAATCTCTCTTTGATCCGGACCGGCCGTACTTTTCAGCGTGGATCAAATTATACAATGTTGACCGCCGCCGCTGGGGCCTTGGCCTGGAAGACAAAATACAAACAGGAGCGGCGCCATTATACCATGCTGCATTCATCGGATTTCCCGAGATAATTGAACACCTTACTCACCAGTATCCCCAGTATGCAAACGTTATATCTGGTCGAGGGGGGACTGCACTACACTCGGCGTCAGATGCAGGGCACGTCGAGGCAGTTCGTTCCCTCCTCAGGTGCGGCGCGAATGTGGACGCTCGAGGCGCCGTGGGCATGTCACCACTGCAGTTTGCGTCGATCAAAGGACACCTTGATGTTGTACAATGCTTACTCGACCATGGAGCGGATGCAAATTTTCAAGACGAATTTCACTGGACGCCACTAAGTCTCGCTGCACTCTTCGGCCACCTCGAAATTGTTCGAGTGCTGCTTGAGCACAGTGCGGATCCCAATTCTCAGGACAAGGACGGCCAGACCCCAATGCACCGCGTATTTGCCCACGGCGATTCCAAAGATGATCTTCCTCAGATTGTGACGTTATTACTCGAGCATGGCGCGAATCCGAACTCTCGGGATCACGAGGGCCAAACCCCATTGCACCTAGCGTCGTCATCGCGGTATCCGGTGTTGTCATCGCGACTCAAGATCGCACGCGTCCTGTTGGCGCATGGCGCGGACGTCGATGCGGAGGATGAGATAGGAAGGACCCCATTGAAAGTCGCATTGGCGGCGGAAGAGGAAGAGGAAGATGCAGAAGAAGAGATGGTGCAGTTGTTGTCGGAATATTGTTCCAAGTGAGCAGTAATAAATTGTCTTTCATCCCCACGACCTGGATGAGAGTACGATACGATACCCGTTCTATTTTCTGTTTTATTTTCTTACTTTTCCTTGTTCTTCTGCTTGTTATCCACTTGTGCGTCATGATCAATAAATCCTTATGGCCGAATATTCTCGACGTCCCAGTACCTCCCTGCTGGTATATCGACCTATCTCGAAACGTGATCCAAAGTCCGATGCCAAGGCCCGACTAAACACGAGCAGGTTAGGAGACACAATACTTACCTGTGATATGTCCGCCTCTGATCTTTCCTCCAGGAGGGATGCCTCCTATCCGTGCCAGGAGCTGTACGAACTACTGTAACAAGTTTCCACCTTTTCCAGGTACTGGAATCTCCGCGCGCGGACCAACTGAAGTTGAATGTCGGTGTCTCAAACTCCGGTTGGTTCCGAACGCTACCTGCAAAAGTACGCAGCTCGCTCGACTGGGCTGACCACTGCGGCGGTTCTACACTTTAACAATAACCGTATCTGATCACCCAGCAAGAATCTCTGCTTTCGTTCTCAGCTACCTCTTTCAATCCATAATACGAAGCAAGTGTGACCAAATTCCTCTTTGCTACTCTTTTTACTTTCATTTTGAACTCCATTTCTATTCGCTCAGACGATTTATCCGTTTGCTTTCTTCTCTTATATGACACTTTGCTCCTGCCTTAGCATAAATTGACCGGCTTGACTTAGCCAGCCCCCTGACGACTTGTAATCGTTTCGTTACCAAGCAATTCACTACCCAGTAGTTCAGGAAATTCCCAATCGGAATGCAATTTCTGTTTAAACATGGCGCGGATGCCAATGTAAATGCCCGGAAGGTAGAGAATGACAGGGGTATGCAAAACCCCCGGGTTTTGCGAGGGGTTTTGCAGGGGTAGGGGTAAGGGTACAGATCTTGGCACCCCCCGCATACCCTTACCCTTCTCGGGGGTACCGGGGGTACTATCCTATTTCACCTTTTGCACGTGTTACACCTTGTGCACACATTTGAAGATTCGAAGATTTTAGTACTTTCTCCGTAGCTATTCTTCTCAAATAAAAAACAGTAAATAGTGTAGGTTCAATGGGTATGAGATCATATATAAAAAGGGAAATCAGTCCAAATCAACGACTACAAAAAAATCATAATTCCGATGTATTGGTCTTACACAGGCATCCTCACCCCCAGACCCCGATAACCGCAGTACTTCCACACAAATGTTTTTAGCAGATTCTATAGAACGGTTGTAAATTACTATGTCTCTCAATTTTAGAGTCAGTACTCTACAGCGATCGAGCTGCAGAACTAAAACTCACCGAAAGTGACCTTGAGTGTGACTGATTTTGCGTTCCTCTTTCGGTCATGGCCGGCATCTCGGCACAGCATGATGCTTTCTGTGTTTTGACTTCGACACGTGCAGACAGTCGCCACAAATGCCGAAATGCCAACGCTTAATCAGCGTGACAAAAGCGTGCAAGAGGTGATACAATTTTGAATGTCAACTGCCTTTTGAAAGACCACAGAAGCCAGGGAAATAAAAATACTATGACATCTGATGTATATTTTTCTGTTACTATGTACAATTTGAAGTAGCTACGTTGAGTTGTTGAAGATACAAAAAAAGATTATCGATTTCCAAGCACAAGGTGTAATAGGATAGTAACGGGGGGGTAACGGTCCGGTAGCCGGTAGCCACAATTTCCTTTTACAGCCTCAATCTGGCTAATCCTCATTATCCGGCTGCGGATGAGTTCATTAGGACTGGCCGCCATTATACTGACGGATTATACGGTGCCGTCTGATGGTCACGGCACCCGTACCGTCAGCCATCATATTGGCTTTTGATGCCATGGTTGATGGTACAGGGTACACCGGTTTGGACCGTATAGATATGGCCATAAAACGGCATGTACGGTCACTGGCACTGCAAGTGTACAGTGTCGATGTGTCTTGTATAGTTCTGTTACCCACTTAGTATATGTTCGTGACCCTTGTTTACTCCGATCTGTCATGCATGATAACTGACATCCCCTTGGGCACCTCTACAACTTTCTGAAGATGCAAAACATCTTTGGCCTCCTCGCAAACATCCTCCAAGCAGCCATCACGATCTGCTCCCCTCCCGCACCATACCCACACGTCCCATCTTGTTACGTGCGAGCTGCACGTGAGCCTGACTTAGGCAACGTAAGGGTGAACGCGATGACTTAGCAAATCCTCAAGCATGCAGGCTGAGTAACCGTCTCAACGCTCGAAGGCGGAGTTCCAATGTTGCACTAGATATGAACCTGATCGTATCTAGACTTGCTTGTTCTTTCCTTCCAGTACGTCACGAGCTTTGAACGAGGAAGAGACAAGACCGATCGATTGAGAATAGGAGAAGTGTACAAGAAATCCAAGCTGTCGACTACATCAGTCGACAGCTTCCTTATAACGGTCCTCTCTTATCGGTGGTACCGCCACTACTAGTATCATCAGTCATGCTACTACCATCAGTCATCGTACAGTAAGCTCATCAGTCATCGTACAGTAAGCTCATCAGTCATCGTACAGTAAGCTCATCAGTCATTGTATAGTAAGCTCGTCAGTCATCGTACAGTAAACACGTTAGTCATTGTATAGTACACATATTAGTTCGTCCACTTGGTTGGTAAGAGTCAGGAGCGACTCGTCATCCTGCTTACTGCTCGCGCCGTTACACATCTCCTGCAAAAGCTGTCTCACCTGCACACCAACTGAGCACAACTGTGAACTGGCGCAGCCTCTGTAAGAAGTCAGCCAGGCTCTCCCCGAAAGTGCGTTTCCCCTCCCCTCCTCCCATCGCAGCTTACGTGGATGTGCACACGAGTAGATGACCCTGCAGTGCCAGCTGCCCTTCTCCGCATCCATATCTGTGGGTGGCCCCAGTACAGGCGCAGGCAGCACGTCGGACCCTCGAGGCCTCGTGCATCAACTTGATGGGGAGAAGGAGTTGGAAGTAGACTGGGACTCAATTCGTATCACGAACAAATAGCACATTTTCGACTACTACTTGTAACTTCGCGTACGTGGTCCAAACTCATTTTACAGCATGCGTTCATACCATACCCTTGCACTAAACCCTCGGGGTAACCCCTACCCCTGGTACCCCCACTTTACCCCTACCCGTACCTGCCAAAAACCCCTACCCTTTACGTGGGTAGGGGTTTTCGGTGGGTATGGGTACGGGTATGGAATTTATACCCCGGGGTTACCCCTGTCACACTCTACTGGAAGGTGGACCTCTCAACACAACTACATTTGGTGGCAATTCGGAGGCGGCCTCAGGTACTGGCATGGTTGCTCGTTGACCATGGTGCCAATGTCAACACAGTGGACTACCGGGGCCGGACCCTACTGTACCAAGTGATACAAGCTGATGATTTGCTCTGATGAAGAAGATTGTTTTGGCATTCTACAGCTATTGGTACAGTGTGGCGCGGATGTGAATGCATGAGACGATGACCACAAAACTCCCTTACATATATGTTACGCTCAGACCCTGCTCTAGGCCGAAGACAGCGCAAATGCCTGCACAAACACTGGAAGAGTTGCCACGATTACCCAGAGGCGCATACCTGGGAGGCACGTGATCAAAAGGACATCGAAGAAGAAGAGGCCGTACGCGCACTCGTAGCGGCAGAAGACGACAGTTACCTCGCTTATGACGAGGCGTGCAGAGTCCGCCAGCTCGTGAGTAACCTGATAACTCGCGGTAGATCCCCAGATGCTGGCAGGAAGGTCATTACAGGACGGATGAGGGTCATGTGACACGGTCATGCGTTCTGTATAATGTGGGAGCATACACGTACCTGGAGCTACCATGGGCATGGTTGTTGGCTGTCAAGACAGGTCATGGTTGAGGTTTGATCCTGATAGGGGGGATAGTTGATGCATCCCCTGCTGCTTGCCCGGCCATGTCACTCGAAGGTGTTGCTGTTGTATGGAGTATCGGCATAGGGGCTGTGGTACCCATCTGGACTGTGTTAGATGGATTTGTGATATTGTTAGCATCCTTTCTTCCTCCGCTGGTGGGGGTGGTTGGCGTGTTGGTGGTGTCTGTATTGCACCCACTTACATTGTACGTAGTTGGCCGAGCATTGCCATTGGTCTGTACATGGTCTAGGGGAGGGGGCGTACAATGTGAGTGTTCATTGGTACATTGATGAGGACGTACCAATGGGTCCAGTTGGGAGCAAATGTGTTGAAGGGTGTTACATTCTGACCCTGCTCGACCTGCCACAAGCTCCCGGCAGCGCAAGTGCCTTCACGAACACTGGAAGAGTTGCCATGATTATCCAGAAGCGCACACATGGGAGGCACGTGACCAAGCAGACATCAAAGAGGAAGAGGCCGTACGTGCACTCATAGTGGCAGAAGACAACAGTTACCTCACTTATGACGAGGCATGCAAAGTCTGCCAGCTCGTGAGTAACATGATTGCTTGCGGTAGATCCCCAGATGCTGGCAGGAGAATCATTACAGGAAGGGCGAGAGTCACGTGACGAGGTCATGTGATGGTCCTGGGTCACAGTACGTATCTGACCTAACCCATAAGTCAGGGGACACGTCGGATGGAAGAACAGTCCCAGGTTGCAGGGACATTGAAGGTAGCCAGTGGTACTGGGTGGTATACAGTTGTGTCCAGATGAAGACCAACAACGAGCAATACAGCAATCACGTGGTGTAAGACCAACAGGGCTTGATGTTGGGATGGATTCCAGCGGGCCGAGGTTTGATCCCCTTTTGGGTATGTGTTCAAGATGGATTAGTCTTGGGAGCACCTGTGTTAGTGCCGAGCCATTGCTTACTGATGCATTACTTATGGCTTACTGATGTGGATGACATTCCCCTTATTCATGCTTGGTGATGCTTAGACGTTCACTTACTCATTCGTTGATTATTGCTTACTGTTTGATTATTGATGCATGAGTCATCCTTATTGTTTCTTACTCATACTATGTTTGTCGCCTTCGTGGCTTGATGGATGATTACCTTTTATGGTTTCTTGGTTACTATATATACTAAGCAAGTGTCGCCAGTAGTCCTTAGCTTAGTTGTCTTGATATCCACCTGTATTCTTCTCAGGAGTTCAGACAGTCTTATAGCAGAGTCATTGGTCATTGTGACTATCTTGTTGCCAACTTCATTGTTAGGCGTTGCCACCTAGAAGATGCACTTCAAGCTAGGCTGTCACGTACTGACATCATCTTGCCTTCGGACAACGTCAAGACGCGTCGTTGTATGCATGAACATTGGAAAGATTGCCAAGATTACCCAGAAGCACACCAATGGGTAGGCAAAGACCCAGAGTATGATGAAGAAGAGCAGGTACGTGCTCTTGTGTGGGCTCAAGGAACAGATGAAGAAGACTACCTTGGAGAAGGAGAAGCGTTGAGGATTGCCCAGCTTGTGAGTGGAATGCTAGTTCATGCAGAACCCTCCAGTGCTGGCACCTCTACAGCAGGATGTATGAAGGTCATGTGATTATGTCACGTGACAGTCCCGGGTCATGGCATGTATCTGACCTAATCTATAAGTCATGGGACTTGTTGGATGGAAGGTTATGGAAGACCATGGTAGGCATGAGGTTGGATGCGGAATTCCCGATAGCCGAAGGTCTGGACAATTCCCAGTATGGGTCGATTCTGATGGAAGGTATTCTGATGCGCTGGTATTGCGCCGAGACATTTGTTATCTTGTTATCTTGTGTTCTGATGTCATTTGTGAGTCATATGGTTGTCTATATCTCTGACTCATGTGGGGCTGTATGCCTCATGTACTGTATGTTTCATGATAAGCCCCTGTGGCTTGATGGACAATTCTCATTAGCAGATTAGGTCGTGAGTCATGTTTACTATAGTTCGAGCTCAGTTAGAATACTGTCTTGGAGTACTATAAGTAGTTGGCAGGTTTCGCCAGTAGTCTTTAGCTTAGTTGTTTTGACTTCCACCTGTATTTCTCTCAGGCATATCAAAGCATTCTTATAGCAGAGTCATTGGTCCTTGTGATTATTCTTCTCTCATTGTTCACTTGTGTCAAGAGTTATCTTCAAGTGATGTCGTATAAGGGGACCATCTGTGGTTATTCGCCCTTCTCGAGTTGTTCTTAGGTTGCAAGCCGTGCACTTGACTTAAGAGTGGTACAAGGAAAAGCCTTTGGGTTCAAGTCGAACCAACGTTCAGTGGAAACGTTACATAGGCAGTCTTAGGGGACCTTTGTTGTTTTCCCCATTACAAGTCGTTCAAAAGTTGCTCTCTGAGTTCAGAAGCTGTGCACTTTGCTCAGTGTTGAAGCAAGGAAGACAAATCAGATCCAAGTTGGATCAACGTTTGGTGGAAACGTTACAAAGGGGATGCAATGGGTGGGATGGGTGAGTGAATGCCATTGGGAATTGGGTGTTGGTGTGTAGATTGGCCCAAGTTGGAGGGTGGGGCTGCGAATCGTTAGTGAGTGTCAGTAAATCGACAAAGACATACCTTTGGAGCCACTCGGGGGTGTAGGAGGTGGCAGCAGTGCATCCAGATGGGTCGTTGGCAGAGTGTTGCTGTTGGCCTGGCTAGTGTCTGTGGTGCTATTGTGTGGTGTGAGCACGTCAGATGGTGGAGCTGCAAGTCGTTAGCAAGTGTCTATAAATATGTAAAGACATACCACTATGACCACTCTGGGGTGAAGGAGGTGGCAGCGGTGCATCTGGAGGGGTCATCGGTAGACCATTGGCATTGGTCTGGTCTTGGTCTGGGAGTAGTACCATGGGTGTGAGTATTTGTTGGTACATCAACGAGTACGTACCGCTGGTGCCAATCTGTTGCAGAGGTGTTGGTTGGGGTGCACTAGGGAGTACGTGAGTAGGTATAAGATATTAAAGAGGGAGATCGATACAAGGGGTCTTCCATGTACAAGTCAGAGTAATCGTGTGACTCGCATGCCTGTAGAATGGCTGTTAGAGATGTGGAAACAAGGTGTTGAGCTGTAAGACATACCGGCTGATCAGACACACCATCAATGTCCCCGAGATATGGGGTATTGTTGTTGTTGTTGTCCAGCGGAGAGGACTCCTCGTCATTGTTGGTATCACTTTTCGGGTCCATCTTGAGAAGGTTGGGGTTGTTGAGATCCTGGGCCATCTGTTCCCGGGTTGTCAGTTTTGCACCTCATAGTCCTCTATTGCATGTCCACGAAGAATACGAATCAATTGACCACTGTCAGAGCTTCCGTTCACCACCTTTGCAGAGCAGAATGAAGGAAAACTCAGGATATGCAGCCATGGAATACCAATAGAACTCCCATGCGATCTTCGTCATCTTGCAAAATGTGGTCGGCATGAGTTTGCATGAGAGGAGCCCCTCCCAGGTCATTCTAGCCTTGATGCTTAAGGCTTTAATCCTTCCACGGCTAACTGGGGTGCCATCTTCGTGTTCAAGGTAAAAATGCTTTGAATGGTCATTGTTGTTGGTTGATGAATTGGGAGGGCGGCCAGGCTTCCTCTTGGTCATAATTGCGCTCACATTCCCATCAGTTTCGCCTTTCTTCTTGGCCCTGGCTTCCCGCTTGTAGTCATCTTCTTGCCAGAGTTTGACATTGGGGTTTGCTGTTTGCTCTTTGAGAATCGGTTTTGGTGGGGGGTTTGCCATGGAGAATATACGGAGTCCAATCGAGTCGTCCTCTTCAAGCACAACTGGCAGTGACTTCTTGGTGATAGTCTTAAGATTATGGACGCGGTGCGTAATGAAAAGGGGGTGAGTTATGAGCTGATAAGATTAGATGCGCGCGGGCGAAGTCTGTACGGAAGACAAGCCAACTCAGTACTGCGCGCGAATAGCAGAACTATATGTTTATTCACCTGTACGGAAGACAAGCCAACTGGGGCAAGTAAGTACAGGGATAGTACTGAACGGTAAAATAGATGCTCACCTCAGTACTGCGCGCGAATAGCAGAACTGAGGTGCCGCATACAATCGAAGGGGTTTAAATAGACAAGAAGTAGCAACTGTATAGTACCAAACTAATTCACCTCCGCACGGGGACAATACACAGAGCTGTGGTCATTAACACATATGGGTAAAAGTGCGGGGAGGTGGCATCGTACTAGCACGGGGATCAGAAAGAACGGGATTCAAGATAAATCTATCGCGCGGGTTTGCACAACACCGCATCAGAAACAAATGGTAATTAAAACGGAACTGAGATACTTCAACACTCCCCCTCAAACCGCGCGAAGTCCTAGACACTCTGCAAAGTGCTTGACCTTTGGCGAGGGGAGAGCTTTTGTTAGTGCGTCGGCCACCATGTCAGCTGTTGGGCAATAGACAAGGCGCAGAGCACCATTTTCGACCACCCATCGGATGAAGTGGTAGCGCACGTCGATGTGCTTCGTGCGCGCGTGGAATTGATGGTCGCGGGTCAACGCGATAGCCGATTGGTTGTCCGAGAAGAGAGTGGTCGCATCAGCAAGAGGCTCGAAGACCTCAGCAAGCAGGTTCCGGAGCCACAAGGCTTCCTTCATCCCATGCGTTGCTGCGACGTACTCACTCTCCGTGGTCGAGAGTGAGACAATCTCCTGCTTCTTGGAAGACCACGACACGGCCCCGCCATCAATCAGGAAGGCATAGCCTGTGATCGGACGGCGGTCCTCGGTCATGCTGCCATCGGCGTCGGCATAGCCAACCAGAGTCCTACGTGACTCGCCATATGTCAGCCATAGGTCGCGCGTGCCTGCGAGGTAGCGGAAAATGCGCTTGACCGCATTCCAGTGAGCCATCCCGGGATTGGCCGAGAAACGGGCTACTGTCGCTACAGCAAAAGCAATGTCGGGGCGTGTTGCGAGCGCAGCCCAGTTGAGCGCGCCGACAGCTTCACGGTACGGCACATCGCGCATGACCGCGAATTCCGCCGCATCCACCGGGGCCTGCTCCAGAGTGAGCCGGACCTGTGTGCCGAAGGGAGTGGACACAGGTTTGCTGTCGTCGAAGCCGAAACGACGCAGGATCGAATCAATATACGATCGCTGCCCCAAGCCAATTGTACCACCTGCTCGGTCGCGTCGCACCTCGATTCCGAGCATCCAGTGAAGCTCGCCGAGGTCTGTAACCTCAACGTGCTTACGGAGTCCGGCCTTGAGAGCGTCGACCGCAGAAGTGTTGTTTGCTGCAATGGTACAGTCATCTACGTGTACGGCGATGATAATCTGGACGAGGGGAGACTTGGAGTGTTTGTAGAAAACGGCTTGATCGACTTTGCACTGCTGGAAACTGAGGGAACTGAGGATACTGACGAACTTTTGGTACCATCGCCGGCCAGCCTGTTTGAGGCCGTAGAGAGACTTCCGAAGCCGAAGAACACGACCCGAAGAGTCCTCGCGGTAGCCCGGGGGGTGACGCATGTACAGGACTTCATCAGCCGTGAGTTCGCCATTCAGATATGCACCTTTGATATCAACCTGGTGCAGCTCGAGTCCGAGCCGATTGGCCATAGCAATGACCGCACGAGATGACGGGAGCCTGGCGACTGGGGCATACGTATCGAAGTAGTCGACACCCTCGACTTGGCTGAACCCTTGGGCGACGAGGCGGGCCTTGTACCGAACGACTTTGCCCGACGCATCTTTCTTGGCCTTGAAGACCCACTTGGAGCCTATGACGTTAGCTCCTGGTGGTGCGTGCTCGAGCGTCCAAGTGCCGGCCGTTCGCAGCGTGTTGAGCTCTTCGAAGATGGCTTGCTCCCACAGAGGCCAGTCGGGGCGACGTTTCGCCTCGGCCAGGTTGCGAGGCTCGAGCGCTTCGGAGTCCGAGGTCTCAGCCACAAGAGCCACCTCAACTCCGAGCCAATCTTCTCGGAGCGCAGGTAAGCCAGCTTCAACCGACCATACACCTTGCACTACGTTTTCTGACTCGTTTTCTTCGTCTAGCCCGAAACCTCCTGGAACCGAGACACCCCTGGGGACTACAGGGTCAGAGGCACGCTCCGAGGCGACGCCAACGCCTTCCTGGAGCTCACGAACCCAACGCGACGGTTTACGAAGTCGAGCCGAGCGTCTGAGCTCTGGCTGGGGCTCTGGGTCAGGTTCATCAAGTTGCAAGGACTCGGAAACTTCTCGCGACGACGACGAAGACGAAAGCGAGGTCAACGACGATGCAGGGGATGGAGGGGCCTCATCAGGAGGTGGTGCTGGCAGCATGGGCAACGTGGGCGGCGGCGCGGCGTGCGGCTCGTTCTGCACGGCTTTGGAGGTGGGTACATCCATACTCTCCCCCTCGAGCCGTTCGGCCGCAGCGAAATAGACACTGCGTTCGACACTGACAGACTTGTTTGCAGGCCAGTAGATTCGGTGGCCTCGGGAGTCGGTATCGAAACCGATCCAACGCCCCTCACGAGCGCGCGGATCCAGCTTCGAACCGCTGGCATCGTGCACCCATACCGGCTCGCCGAAACGCTTCAAGCGCGACAAGTCGGGCGGCGTTCCGTACAACGCCTGCCAGGGTGTCTTGCCACCGAGCGCACGGGTAGACGTACGGTTTTTCAACCACGTCGAATGGCGCAGTGCCTTGCCCCACATGTTCGGGGGAAGGGCTGCCATGTGCAGCAGCGCCCGTACTTTCTCACCGAGGGTGCGGTTCAAGCGCTCGGCGATGCCATTGAGCTCGGGGGTGTCGTGGACGGTGAGTCGTCGTGCAGTTCCAGCGGCTGCGAGGTGCTGATCAAACGCTTTGCTGAGGTACTCTCCCCCTCGGTCGGAGCGCACGACTTTGAACGCAGTGCAGTGATTCTGCGTGCGTGCCCAAGCCTCGAATTGGCAGTAGGCTGTGAAAGCCTCACTCTTCGTCAGGAGGAGATAGGTTGCGGTGAAGCGCGTCGCATCGTCCGTGAAGGTGACGAAGTAACGACGCCCACGCCGGGTGGCCACTGGGGAAGGCCCCCACACGTCGGTATGAATCTCATCACCGAATTGCTTTGCCTGCGCGCTGACTCGAAGCTTTGGGACTGGCTGCCGAGTCGCGCGTGCGTAGATGCATGCCTCGCAGTGCTCTTCCTGCGAAGCCGGATCAAGGGCGATGCCAGTGACGATGCCATCGTGCACGAGCTTGCGTGCGCTCGCAGGTGCGATGTGCCCCATGCGACGGTGTAACTCCATGACGCTGACGACTTCTACAGCATAACCCGCGTCAGCTTCATGCGACACGCGGTAAAGGCCACGCGTCGTCCGCGCAATGCGTGCGAGGCGTTCTCCCTCATGCGACCGGATTTCAAGATGGCCCCCACCGATAGCGATATGGTAGCCAAGGTGGTCCAGTGTGCCGAGCGACACCAGGGTGTAGCCGACTGACGGGGCGTAGAGGACTTTCTCCAATGTAAGTTCTGACCACCTGTTGCCGTTCGGTGCACTGACGACCATGTTTCCTGTACCAACCGCAGGGAACTGCTGCCCATTTGCAGCATTCAAATAGAGCGGGGGGTCAAGGGAACAGTAGGTAATGAAGTCGGCACGGTATGGGGAAATATGACGCGTTGCTCCTGAATCATAGAGCTCGACGCGGGTGGACTTGGACTCCTCGACCTGCGTGATGGCAGCGGCAGCAAGCCCGCCTGACGATACGGCGCTTGCTCCTGCCTCTTCGCACTGCTGAGTGGTAGGGACTGGTGCTTCGGACTCAAGCACGTCGCCGACGAACACAGCGGACCAGCACCCGTCCGGCTCATCGTCGACGGCGTTGGCTGACCCGACAGGCTTGTTCTCGGCCTTGGTAGAGTTTTGGTAAGTCGGTGGCTGACTAGACTGCCCCGACGACTGCTGATTTTGGTTGTTAGACTGCTGGTCTTTCTTCGGTGACCTGCACTCGCGGGCCCAGTGGCCCTGCTTGCCACAGTTGTGGCACTTCCCCTTGCGTTTCTTCTTCCCGCCCTCCCCCTGCGTTGCTGCCAACGCCTCGTCCTGACCTTGGGACTGAGGCTGCTTGCCTTTGCCAGAGGAACCACCGTCCCGCTTGCGCCGCGCAGACACCCTATCGGCCTCCTCAGAGATGTGGTCGATGAGGATGTCGGGGTCAATGGAAGCGGAGGGTTGGATGACACGGGAGGCGGTGAGTAGGCTGGAGGCAAATTTCGACATTTCCTCCGGGAGGGATTTGATGATCGCTGACCGGTATTCCTTGTCAGACATGGTCACGCCAACTGCAGCAAGCTCCTCGCGCTTCACGCGCATTGACCCGAGGAACGACCGGACGTCGCCTCCGCGCGGACAGCGCATTTCCGAGAACGAGGTAAGCATGTCGGCTTCGGCATACTGGCTCTTCACGCTGAACTCAGCTTTCACTTTGTCCCAGCGTTCTTTAGCCGTAGTGAGACCCTTCAGACGGACAGCGGTGGAGTCGGGTAGGCGTTGGGAGAGGAGGTAACGGGACACGACTTCGTCATGGTCCCAGTCGGCAATGGCTTTGGTTTCTTCATCAGTTAGCTTACTAGCGTCTGCAGGGGTAGGACGACCGGGAGTGCCAGTGAAGTGCTTCCACTTCTGGTTGGCCTCCATCGCTTCCTGGAACCGCATGGCGAAGATAGCCCAGTTGGAGCCGGTGGGATCAAGACGAGGAACAGATGTAGCAAGGGGGTCGGACATAGCAGCGGGCATGGCAGGGCCCATAACCTCTTAAGATTATGGACGCGGTGCGTAAGGAAAAGGGGGTGAGTTATGAGCTGATAAGATTAGATGCGCGCGGGCGAAGTCTGTACGGAAGACAAGCCAACTCAGTACTGCGCGCGAATAGCAGAACTATATGTTTATTCACCTGTACGGAAGACAAGCCAACTGGGGCAAGTAAGTACAGGGATAGTACTGAACGGTAAAATAGATGCTCACCTCAGTACTGCGCGCGAATAGCAGAACTGAGGTGCCGCATACAATCGAAGGGGTTTAAATAGACAAGAAGTAGCAACTGTATAGTACCAAACTAATTCACCTCCGCACGGGGACAATACACAGAGCTGTGGTCATTAACACATATGGGTAAAAGTGCGGGGAGGTGGCATCGTACTAGCACGGGGATCAGAAAGAACGGGATTCAAGATAAATCTATCGCGCGGGTTTGCACAACACCGCATCAGAAACAAATGGTAATTAAAACGGAACTGAGATACTTCAACAGATAGAGCCGTTGATTATTTCCCTATGCCATGTACATCAGTTACGTTCCCAGTACAGAGATATAGTATACATACTGGAACATTTTGTTTCATTCAGTCAAGGCTGTGTTTTCTTGTTTCAACTTGGAGACCTTCTTGCGCAGTGCTGTGATCTCTTGTTGCTTGTTCGAGGTGTATTGTAGTCGTAGATAAAATCTGTTTTGCTGGAGTGCTTGTTCCGGTGCTGCTGCTACAATGCTCAAGGTATCTGTGCCCTGTGTGTCATGTGACTCAGCATATTTGCGTGTCAATGTATTGCATATAGTGCACATAGCCCCCAAATCCACCAGAGGTGCTAAGGGAACGATCCCTGGTGCCGTCGTATTGGCATTGGTCAAATTGTCCAGGGAACTGGTATGGGAAGTCCATGTGAGCATCAGGACAATAGAAAAGTGGGGGGGGAAAGAATGAATAGAGTCCAAAGTGAAAAAAAAAAATGAAGGCCTATATGTGCGCCTTTGGAATGCATAAAGACCACATACCAATGTTGTGACTGCCTTTCACTCTTCCCCTCTGCACAACCACGAGACCATGCAGTCCAAGAAATCCACCAACCTGTCTTCCAAGATGACTCCTCTCATCAAGAAGCTTGTAGCTCAGGTTCTTCACGAAGCTACACTCCAGGATCTCCTACGTGCACGAAATTATGCTGCGTCTCGTCTGCTCAGCCAATGGTCCTGACCATCTTCCATAATTGATGGCTGTACCGATGGTGATCCTGCCCCAATACTCATGGGCCAACCGACGTTGGCCGAAATGTGATATTTCTCCAGTATTCATGGGCCAGCCAACATCGGCTCAGAGTGGAATATATATATGAATATATATGAATGTACATTCCGATGATATATTTTATGACCTTCCTATCCACTGGGGAATTGAAATGAAGCATATTTTGTATATATAATGCAAAGCAGATTCCTCCAATATTCATGGACCAGCCGATGTCAGTTCAGAGTGCTTTGAAAGTACATTCCAATGATATATTGAAATTAAAATGATATATCTTATAGCATTCCTATCCACTGGGAACTGAAATGGAGCATATTATATATATATAATACAATGCAGATTCCTCTAATATTCATGGATGAGCTGATATCAGCTCGGAGCGGAACACAATTGTCAAAAATGATATTCTGTCCATTCCTTGATCCATTCACTGTAATGGAAATGAAAAGCATTTATATAGAGTATACCAAGGAGATTCCTCCAATATTCATGGGCCAGCCAATATCATCTCAGAACAGAATGCAATTCAAGAAAACCACATTTTGTCCATCCACTGCGATTGATATGAGACATTTTATTATATACTTATATGGTCAGAGTTGAAATGAAATATTATTCGTATAGAGGATACAAAAGAGACTCCTTCTGATATTTATGGGTCAGCTGATATCAGGTTTGAGCAGGAATAATTTTTTAAAAAAGCCAGTTTGTATCTTCTTGGTGAATTGAATGAGACAATTTACCATCTTCTTATCTGCTGGGAATTAGAGTGAAACATAATTTATATAGGGAATACAAAGGGGACTCCTCCAATATTTTTGGGCTATCTGATATCAGCTCAGAGAGGAAGTAAATTGTCAAAAAGGCCATTCTGAACATCCATTTTACTTAAAATGAGACAATTTATTGCCCATTTATCTAGTATGAATTGAGATGACACATAATTTGTAAAGTGAATAGAAATGTATCTGCTTACACTGGCTTTAGAATAGGTACTAATATGCTAGAAAGCATATATGCTAGAGCAGAAAATTGCCACAATGGATTGACCATATGGGTTCAACAATTCACCTACACTAGATGTCCATATGAGCATATGCACCTACTTTATATTGGCACATACCATGATCCATGGAAGAGGTGCAACACTGGAGAATATACAGCTCAGATGTATATGGAGCATATTGAGACATGGTCAGTGTGATTCTTACAATACATGGTCTACATATAGACATAGTGTAAAGCATATTCTACTTTAGAGGATATGTTATTCAGGAGTTTCAGATGTTATTAGTATGCAGATATGCCAGTGCATTACATGGATCAAGGAAAAGATCTCTTTAGAATATATTATAATAGAGGGGACACATTCTCCACATCAGCAAAAGTGCACTCGCTTCTTGTTGCTTGATTTGCTTGATTTCACCTAATATCATCAAGTGACCACTTAATTGCTCTAAATGTCACAATAAGCGAAATTTGTTGTCCCTTGATTTTGATTGATTTCACCTAATATGGTTAAGTGGTCGCTTAATCACTCTAAATGACATAATAAGCGAAACTTGTTGTTCCTTGATTTTGATTGATTTCACCTAATATGGTTAAGCAGTCGCTTAATCACTCTAAATGTCACAATAATCGAAACCAAGTGGCATGAAGCACTTGACAAAGCATGTTCCAACCTGGTTGCTCAATCGGCCCCACAACTTAAGCATGATTGCAATCCTCTGTTCCCTGTGCCCTATTGCCCTGCCACCATCTGATACCCCACCTCTCATTGAGATTCCTCACAGGCATGAAACCATTGAGTCCAGTGGACCACAGGCACTTTTGCTGATGCAGTGTATATGCTACTCTTAATTTGCACATATCATATCTACACTCTGATGTAGCACACAGTTCAACACATGTAGATCTACATCAAATTCTCAGATTGCATATCTTAAGACAATGTACATTGCTAAAGTGGAATATATTCTGATGTGACTTATACCCCAGTGTATGCCTAAGTATGACATATCTCAAACTCTAAAATATATGCATCTTCAGAATTCTGGAGGTCATGCTTGTGTTTTATGATAGTGATATCAGATAATATATATTGTAACAATTTCTGTCAATATTTGAGCATCATGCAATGTCATTTGAAGATGTAGATCAGAGGAATACAGTGAAAATGTAAATACCATGATTCAGCACTTCTATGATTGTGTTTTAACCATGTCTTATGATTAGTGAATGAAATTGGGATGAGTGCTTTCCTTGAACTCTGGGACATTTCTTCCCATACATGTATTTGATGTGAAGCATATGCCTCATTGCCTGCGAGCTTTCCTTGTGTTATGGTCGACTACCGACCTGAGCCTGACTTAGGCTGGTATCCGTGATGGCGAAAAGAAGAAGGACTCAGCAAGGCAAGTCAATGTGCATAGACATGACAAGATACAAGGACACCTGAAAGTGCCTTCCTAAGGGAGTGATGACAACAGTCCGGGTGGTTCGTAGAGAAGAGGGAGCCCGGCTGGATTCAGAGAAGAGTACAAAAGAGTAAAGCTGTCGACCACATCAGTCGACAGCTGCCTTATAACTAGCCACTGACTGTATGCCTTCGTCAGCGATACAGCCACTACTACTGATGCTTGGTAATGTCCACTAATTGTACAGTAAGACATGAGTAATCGTACAGTAAGACATGAGTAATCCATGACAGTTCCTTGGTAAGTTTCGAGAGCGACTCGTCATCTTGCTTATGCTGATCAATACCGCCTAATCATAACATCACCCCCTTTACAAGGGTGAGCGCCCACGCTCAACGACCCAATTAGTAACAGTGGTGAGTCCAACATCCATCTCGTGCTCGTCTCGTACCCTCCTGAGGGCATGTGCCCATCCTAACCTCCTGGCCAAGTGCATGGCCCTGTCAATGTGAACGAATATGTCGTCCTCTAGCTTCTTGATGGCCGCTTCAAGCTCGGCTATGACCTCCATGGACGTGTGGTAGTGTCTCACTTCAGCCTGGAGGGAAATGTCTCCCAGCCTGGCGAGAGCCTCGTCTACCTGTCACCATCCACGAAAGTCAGCGTGGAAGTACCCGAGCTCTTCACGGGTGTACTCAGCTGCGGGGCCCATGTCTTGACAGGGTTCAGCGTGGATGTCAGCCCTGTAGATCGGCGAGTGTGCTCCCATCGTCCCAAAGACTTCTGGGTTGTCGAGCATCCGAACCCGCACATACTTGGTGGGGATGCGACGCCCCTCGTGTTTGATGATCATGGGGACCCAATTCATCCCGTTGTTGAGGATGAATCCACCTGGGGTAGGCGATATGGGACGGAGAGGGCGCCTCGACGCATGTGTTCGGTGCGTAGTGATGGGCGATGGGTCGCGTTCTGCCCTATAGGGGGGTAGACCATGCACCTTGTATCCAAGCTCCGCCGTTGGTCCATAGACAACAGCAACTGGAGGTGGTCGGAGCACGTCATTGTGGGTTTCTTCGGTAAGAGTGCGGACTTGGAAAGGTATAGGGATGGGAGCGCAGTGGCAATAGTTGGGGGGATTGTCGCACTGGATGCAGACAACCCGGGCTGTGTGGTATGACTCGTCACTGGAGTCGTCTTTGTCTTCGCTGCTGTTTTGGTCGACAGCGGTGGTTGCAAGTGAGGTGGCGGAGGACTGGGCGATACTTGCCTCATTAACAGCCGTATCCTCATCCATCTCTCCGCTGCCGTCCTCTTCACTATCTGATCCTGCTTCCATGAGGACATCACCCACTTCAATAGGCTGTAGTCCTCCCTCATCTTCCTCCACTCGGCCGCTTGCGAGTGTGGGGAATTGCCTGCGAGCCTCAGCCAGGTCTCGGGTGGCTTGATCTCGTTCAGCTGTTGCCCTGACGTGCTCAAGGGCAGAGCAGAAGGGGTCGTCGACATTGTTGTTAATGTCATAAGTGGTGAGGGTGTGGACGTTGGGGATGGCGATCTCGTCAAGGTTGATAATGGAGAGAGGGACATGAGACATGTTATGAAGAATGTGGGAGGATGGTAGTAAAGATGGTCCTGTGAAGGCTGCTTTTATGTGAGTTTCAGCCCCCGGGTTTGACCGTTTGAACTTCCTTATCTCTGCTTCCGTGTGGACGTCGTCCCACAGGACCCACTGGTTTTCCAAATCTGTGTACCCCTTCCATTTGATAAGGTACTGCAGTTTGCGCCCTCGTCCGTGTCTCCTGGAGTCTAACACTTTTTCAACTTCATATTCTTCCACGCCTTTGACTAGTTCTGGAGGTGGGCATAGATAGTTTATGCCGTGCATGCATGTTTCTTTGTAAGGCATGAGTAAGTCTGTGTGAAACACGTCATGTATCTTCCACTGCAGGGGTAACTTGAGCCAATAATTCACAGGGGACATCACCTGTTCTATCTCAAAGGGTCCCTGCCTTCTGGGCACAAGCTTGGTGGCAGGTTGATTGGTTCGTAGATTGTGCCCATCTAACCATACTTGGTCTCCAATGGCGTATCTGGGCGTATCTCGGTGTTTGACCCACGATTGTTGGGCCTTTATCATGTTCTCCTGCGTGCTCCATTGTGCTTCTTTCAATTGTTCCAATCTGTTTGATACACTTGGCAGGTTGATTGCCCCTGGCGCCCATCTATCTCTTGGATGGTACCCCATTAGTGTGAAAAAAGGGGTTTGCTTAGTGGTGCTGCTTATCGTGTTGTTGTGAGCAAACTCCGCTAGTGGTAGTTGGGCGGCCCAATTGTCTTGCCTCTCGTTTACCCAGAGCTGTAGGTATTGTTCCAACCATTGGTTAGTGCGTTCTGATTGCCCGTCTGTCCTTGGGTGGTACACAGTTGAGATGTTTTGTTGAATCTGAAGGACTCGGCATAGTTCTCTCATGAACTTTGCCGCAAAACGGGGGTCTCGATTGCTGATGACTTTGTTTGGGAGCCCAAACCGTGGGAGGACCTTCTGCACATACAATATTGCGGTCTCTTCTCCTGACATCGATTCTTGACAGGGTAGGAATATGGATGCCTTAGAGCAATCGTGATCTGTGATTGTCAGAATCGAGTCGTAACCTTCTGATGGGGGTAACTTAGTGATAAAATCCACTGCAATGACCTCAAATGGCGTGGCTTCCAGTCGTGGGTAAATGGGTGCGAGTGGTGCCTTGGTAGGCCAAGTGTTGACTTTGTGTCTCTGACACTCTGCGCATCCTTGCACGTAGTCGATAACGTCTGTCTTCATTCGAGGCCACCAGTAATGTCGAGCTAATAGCTCGTGTGTTTTTGCTATTCCTGGATGGCCAGCCGTCAACACATCATGGTATTGTTTGATGACTCCCCTTAGTTCCTTGCACTTGCTCGTAGTGACTACCACTCTTCCGTTCTTGAACCATACACCATCGATCTTTTTGAGTTCATGGGGGCTAATCCACGTGTTGATCCGGGTCTTGTCTTGTTTGATTGGCATTGATGTGATACCCGTGATTGCTCATATGAAAATTTCATTTGGGAGTACGGTGACTCGATCATTGTCTTGTTCTCCTGTGTCGTAGTCTGGCCTTCGAGACAACGCGTCGGCCCTGCCATTTGCTCGTCCTTTGAGATGGTGTATCTCTATGTCATATTCTTCTAATTCCAATACTTCTCAAGCCACTCTTCGGCTGATCTTCTGTGGGTCTCGCCAGTACTGTAGGTTCATGTGATCGGAGAATACTCTGACCTTGTGTGGCGATCCCACCAGTAGATATCTCCAATTCCATAGTGCTTTTACGATGGCAAGTAGTTCCAGGTTATATATGTCGTAATTGCATTTGGCTTCGTTGAGCGTGGCCAAATAGAACGCTATTGGGTGTTTCTTGCCACAAGTCCTTTCTGCGTGAGTACTGCCCCAACCGCAAATCCTGATGCGTCCACCTCAAGGTCATATTGTACCTTTGGGTTTGGGTGAGCGAGAACCGGGTTGCTTGTAATACGGTCTTTGAGTGTTTTGAAGACATGTTGTTGGGTCGATCCCCAATGCCATTCAACGTCTTTCCTTGTGAGTTCGTTCATTGGTTTCGCAATGTTGGCAAATCCTTGAATGAAGGGGAGGTAAAAATTGCAGAAGCCCAAAAAACTGTGTATGTCTTTGACCTTTGTTGGTGTGGGCCAAGTGCTGACACCCTTGACCTTCGCAGGATCCATGCGCGTCATCCCCCTCTCAAGGATTACCCCCAGGTAATCTATAGAGGGGACGTGAAAGCGCACTTGGCTAGCTTGAAGTAAAGGTCATGCTTTGCCGTGACAGTGAGCACCGCCGTGACTGCCTTTGTATGTGCCTCGGTTGTTAGTGACATTGACCCACAATTGTTGGTAGTGACTGCGATATCGTCCATGTAGATACAAATCTGAGTTCCTTCCATCTCAAACTTTGCTATGGTTGGTCGATAGATATCGTTCATGAACGCCTGGAATGTCGCCAGTGAGTTGCAAAGTCCGAAATACATGACCGTAGGTTTAAAAAGTCCGCGCCGCGTTTTGAATGCAGCTTTGTGCTCGTCTCCTTCCTTGATTCAAATATTGTTATACCCTTGTCTGACATCGAATTTTGAGAACATGACCGCTCCGCCAAGGTCTCGCATTAAATCTGTTATGAGCGGAATGGGGTATTGGTTTCGCACCGTCCTCTGGTTTATTGCGCGATAGTCTTGAACCGGTCGCAGTTTTCCATCTTTCTTCTTGATGAAAAAGAAAGAAGATGCATAGGGTGATTGCGAGGGTCGAATATACCCCTTTTTGAGATGTTTGTCGATGAAGGTGTCTAAGGCTTCATCCTCGGTGCGAGTCATTGGATAGATTCTGCATGTTAATGAGGTAGGGGCATCAGGTTGGAGCATGATCGCATGATCACAAGGTTGTCGTTCCGGTAGTCTGGTTGACACTACTTTGTCGAAGACTTTGCGAAACACTTTGTATTGTGGTGGCAGGGTAGCCACTTCCTCCTTCTCTGTTTTGGTGTCAATAGCTTGTTCGATGGCCGGGATTAGTGTTCTTCGGCCATATGACTCTTCTTGCGCTAATTGCTCTACAATGCCTTCTTTTGACCTAGTCAATAAACGAGCCAGGACGTCCTTTCTACTGGCTGGGTTGACGGTCGTGATTGTGATCGGGAGGTGTGCTTGGTTGATTGACCCTTTCCTCCAGTCAAACTGGGGTTCATAGGCTGCTAACCATGGGTATCCGAAGAGGATATCTTCTTTTCCGATATTGGTGACTAAGAACCGCATTTCTTTGTCACTTCCATTGACACTGACTCGAAGAATGACATAATGAGTTATGTGTCCTGCCTTGTTTGTGGTGTTGTCAATGTTGTAGATTCGTTTTGGCATTTCTAACAACCGTGTTTTTATCCCCTTTTGTTGAAGGAAGCTTTCGCTCACAAAGTTATCAGTGGCTCCTGAGTCCACTAGTGCTTTTAGTTCAGCCGTATTGTAACGTGTGTGCAGTTGAACTGGAACTTGCATAGATCGGTAGCACATAATGTACACAGAGTTACAACAAAGTGCCCTCACCCAGGCCATCAGGTTCAGGCATCTGAAAAATCTGTCCCCATCAACTTTTGAAGGATGAGGTCTTTTACGTCGTCTCCTTCGCTGGCTACTCCCCTCAGCCAGTCTTCTGCTTTGTCTTCATCCGTTCTGGGTTTTTCCTTGGTGCTTCTTATCTGGTTACATTTGTTTCATCTTGGCTGGCGACAGTCTCGGCTGATGTGCCCCATTTTGTCGCAGTTATAGCACCGGACCTGACTAAAGTCCAGGTGATTTCCTCATTGTCTTTGGAGGTAACCTCCCCTTGGTGGGAAGGGAGGTTGTGGATTATTGAGGACGTCTTTGGCTCCTGCGAGTCTCCCTTTGGCTCAATCTGCTGATGTGTCCATTGCATCGGGGTGTGACAGCGGGGCGAGCAATTTCGCCAATGCTCCCGATTGGTTCTTGTTAACACTGCTTTTAAATGTGTCGAGGTTACCTCGTACTGTCTGCATGTGTATCCACTTCTGTTGTCTCTTGAGGGCTGATGCCCTCCAGTCTTCGTACGTCCTGGGGTCGTCGTGTTGATACATAGCTTCATAGAGCGCTCTTGGTAACCCCTTTATGAAGTACTTGAGGGTTTGCTCTGCGTTGGTGTCGTACCTTGCGTATCGCACTAGTTGTTCAAAGAGTGCGATGTAGTCGTCGATCCTTCCCTCCTTCATTTGTATTCCAGCATCGAGCTGTGCTTGCGCTCTTTCTTTACTGAGGATGTCGGCAAATTGTCTTCTAAAGGCTTGTAGGACGTTATCCCACAGCCTGTTGTCGAACTGGCTGACGCCTCGTGTTACTTCTCCTACCAACCACTGGCTTGCGGACATGACCCAGGCGTTAACCAGGTCTCCTTGAATATAGGTGAGGAATAACATAGCTTTCTGATATCTGTTCCTCATCGCAGTGTGGCTGGCGTTTACTCCTGTGTATACTTCCCATTGAAGGATGAACCCTTCCACCTTTGATTGATCCCTGGCGAAGGGACTCGGCGGATTTCCTATGAACTTGTCTGTTGCGGGGGCTAGCGCGTTTTGTGGTTGTCCCCCTCCTCCTCCTTGTGGTGGTGGGCCTCCTCCTCCTCCTTGTGGTGGTGGGCCTCCTCCTCCTCCTTGCGGTGGGGGGCCTCCTCCTCCTCCTTGCAGTGGGGGGCCTCCTCCCCCTCCTTGCGGTGGGGGGCCTCTCCCTATGTTGGGTTGGTGTCTGAAGGGGTACCCTCGTATCCCTTCGCCTCGATTGATTCTTGATGGTGGAGGTGGTTCGTTATAGTCAAAATCGAACCCTCCCGGTTGGTCTGGTTGGTCAGGACCCATGGCTCATCATGCTGCTTGTAGATCTGCTGGGTCCATGTCTACCACATGCCCAGTTCATTCGTCAATTACTAGCGGCCTTGGTTCTTCAATCGTTGTTTGAGTTGCCATTCTGATAGGGTCTGGGATATGTAATGTAGCTGTTTGATGGGTAATTTCGTCTACCCCTGGTTCGTTTTCATAAGTCTGAATGACTTCTGGTTCTTCTGGAGTTGGTGGTGTGTATACTCGCTCACTTGTGTGGCTGGTGTCTGATCTAGCCAGTGTCCGGTGTTGTAGTTCTGGGGATATTGGTTCAACTTGTTCGTCTTCCTCAGGTTGTCCGTCGATCCTTCCTTGTTCTTCGACTGGTCGAGCATCCGTTAGTGGTATGTTGCAATTGAGATCGTCGCCAGCTGGCCTGGCCGCTTCGAAGTGGTGGAGAGTTCTGTTCCACCGGAGTTCTACCCAACAGCACCTTTCGTGATGAAAGATGATAGGGTGGAATCGTTGGGCAGTGGCTGCCTCTGCGTAGTATCCGGTGTTGAAGTGTTCTAAGTCTCCGCTTCTTCTGTCGTCTGGGATTGTCCTCCACCGGACTCGGTTTATAACATATCTTGCGGGAGCGTCTCTCTCTCTGGAGTTGACCCAAAAAGGTTGGAATTCCCAACCGTCTTTTGTTGTAACGGTCGCCACAGCGTATAGGAGAGCTTTACTCTGATGTTATGGTCGACTACCGACCTGAGCCTGACTTAGGCTGGTATCCGCGATGGCGAAAAGAAGAAGGACTCAGCAAGGCAAGTCAATGTGCGTAGACATGACAAGATACAAGGACACCTGAAAGTGCCTTCCTAAGGGAGTGATGACAATGGTCCAGGTGGTTCATAGAGAAGAGGGAGCCTGGCTGGATTCAGAGAAGAGTACAAAAGAGTAAAGCTGTCAACCACATCAGTCGACAGCTGCCTTATAACTAGCCACTGACTGTACGCCTTCATCAGCGATACAGCCACTACTACTGATGCTTGGTAATGTCCACTAATTGTACAGTAAGACCTGAGTAATCGTACAGTAAGACATGAGTAATCCACGACAGTTCCTTGGTAAGTTTTGAGAGCGTCTCGTCATCTTGCTTATGCTGATCAATACCGCCTAATCATAACACCTTGGGCTGAAACATCCACCCACCTCTTCCAACACTCTCCCTTGGCATGGAAAAATGCAGAAATTCATGATATTGGAGGAATCTCATTTTTATTCTCTATATAAATGCTGTTCATTTCCATTACAGGGAATGGACAGAATATCATTTTTGATAATTGTGTTCTTCTCTAAGCCAATCTCAGCTTGTACATGAATATGGGAGGAATCTGCTTTGTATTATATATATATAATATGTTCCATTTCAATTCCCAGTGGATAGGAAGATCATACACTATCTCATTTTAATTACAATATATCATCAGAATGTGCTTTCAAAATATATTCCACTCTGAGCTGATATCAGCTGGTCCATGAATATTGGAGGAATCTGCTTTGCATTATATATACAAAATATGATCCATATCAATTCCCAGTGGATAGGAAGGTCATAAAATACATCATTGGAATGTACATTCATATATATATTCCACTCTGAGCAGATATTGGCTGGTTCATGAATATTTGATGAATCTGCTTTGTATTATATATATGTATATAATATGCTCCATTCAATTCTTAGTGGATAGGAAGATCATAAACTGTCTCATTTTAATTGCAATATATCATTAGAATGTGCTTTCAAAAATATATTCCACTCCAAGCAGATATTGGCTGGTTCATGAATATTGGAGGAATCTGCTTTGTATTATATATATACATAATATGCTCCATTTAATTCCTAGTGGATAGGAAGATCATAAAACTATCTCATTTTAATTGCAATATATCATCAGAATGTACTTTCAAAACACTCTGAACCGACATCGGCTGGTCCATGAATATTGGAGGAATCTGCTTTGCATTATATATACAAAATATGCTCCATTTCAATTCCCAGTGGATAGGAAGGTCATAAAATATATCATTGGAATGTATATTCATATATATATTCCATTCTGAGCCGACGTCAGCTGGCCCATGAATACTGGAGGAATATCACATTTCAGCCGACATTGGTTGGCCCATGAGTATTGGGGCGGGATCACCATCGGTACAGCCATCAATTATGGAAGATGGTCAGGACCATTATGTGGTCTGCTTGCAGAACGAAACGACCTTCTTGACCAACGGTAAGTTGTTCATATATCCTACATAATCTCTGATTGACTGATCAATTGTTCTGCTCATTCAAAGAGGCCGACTCACCGGGGAATATGTCACATATAACCACGCAGACTTCCTCAAGCCTCCAGACCCATTGCTCCCATACATCACCACTCAAGATGGTGACGTTCTCGAGCTCCATGTAAGCAAACCCAAAGGAGCAAACTATCCAGAGGACATGAGTACTGGTAGTTGACTGCGTTCAATATATTCTAACACCACACCTGGCAGAGGCGACAGTGGGATGTCGGGGTGCAGACCAACACTCCCGATGTAGCCAACACAATGCTTGTCAACTTTGAAGCCGATGAGATTCACGACAAGACCACTCCAAGTCACAAGCATCACCATACAGAGTCAGGTTCGGACTCAGATGGGTGCCCATCAAAGCGTAAGAAGTAGTCTGGACAAGTAAGCAAGCAAAGCCAAGCAACTAGAAGAAGTCCGCAATTCGCATTACATGTGTACTGTAACCTGTAATTACATGCCAGTGTTATCGTTGTAGTCCTCATTGAATAGACCGTCCGATGAAAATGTTGACAGTTCAATGAAAGTGTGGCGCATTAGGGAAAATTTACCGGTGAGGGATATCTGGCCAGTCGGGCTAACCTCCATTTCAGGGAACATGGAGACAACTGTGTGAATAGCCATGACAGGGAGAACAAATATACCATCTGGTCCATCTAGCTGGTCGCACAAGTAAATCGTGCCACTGGATTCAGCCAAGATGCCCTTGTCTGGCATGGCAAAGAACCTAAGCATCGCCAAGGGGTACCGCAGATCGCCAAATCACATGCAGAAGTAGAACACCACATCCACAATGCGCATGCCCCCTTCATGGGATACCTATGACAGTGCTTAACGTTAAATGAAAAAGACATAAGTAGACACATGCCATACCTTGACACACGATGTTCGGCGTAGCTCCTGTGTAGAACCAGACTCAAACCATACTGAACGCGCACACTGTCCATTCGGCAGACAGAGTTTGGCCTAACGACAGACAGTGTTGGGCCAAGAATGCTGGTTTGGCCAGCCCTTGTGTTGCCAGTAGACCATAAGAGCTCTAAGTTCATAGTCTTGGAGTGGCGTAGGGAATTCTTCACATCAAGGGAGAAGTCCATAACCCGGGGCGTCCTCGAATAAACACGCATTGTTAGGTAGTGAAGAGGTGTTCTTCGCCTTGACTTCGATTTTGATCCTTGGGTAGCGAGCTTTTAGAGCGTTTATTTGAGCACGCAGAATTGCCCGTTGCATGAGATTAGCATATAAGTCATGATCCTGTCGGATTTCTTGACCCAAGTTACCAATTGCAGTCTCAAGAGTCCACTGTGCATAGCAAGACAAAGGTCTGATGCACAGAGTTTCCGGAGCAATGTGGGTGAGTAGATGAATAGACTGTCGGACGAAGTGTATTCGAGACTCCATACACCAATAGTAGAGGGTCTCGAATTCTTGCACAAAGTCCTCAAGCAATGCATGGCCCTTGAGAATATCGGGACGATTGACCTGATGGCGCTGTAGTGTCACAATCCGTGCCATGCGGTCATGTGACATTCAGTACACGCACCGCGAGACATCGCGAGATAGGATATGTTCAGGTTTCATGTGACTGAGAAGAGTTCCAGTCATGTGACCGGGTCGGGCTTATGCCCATGCCGGCTTATCAGAAGCTGAGGTCGTTCCAGGCCCTTATCTTGGGGTTCTGATGGATATTTCTGATGGACTAGCCACATTGAGTGTTATCTCTGTTTGGGTGAGTCATAGTGACTCTTATCCCTGATGGCCCTTAAGGCTGTTTGCCTCATGTTGTGGGGCCATGGCGCATCATTGATGGACTGATGTTATTGGAGGATAAGCCGTATGCTTATCTCTCTTATCATAGTTTAGCTTGGGACTCAGGTTGAAACCCAGTCCCTGGAGCAGTATATAGGGTAGAGCTTTGGGCAGTACGGTCCTTAGCTTTGTATTCTCATACCACCTCACGACTAGCATGGTTGGTCCCTGTTAATTGCATTGCTGTCCCTTCATTTGTGTCTGCTGTGTCTGCTTGTCTTGTTGTCCCTTTGTGGACTTATCTATAGAGGCCTCATTCTTTGGTCCTCTCTTATCATCATTTGGCTATTCCAGGCATCATTCGGAGTAGCGTTGGCTCTCGTCGTTGACACGGGTTCCAGTGTTGCAGGCAAAGGCAATACTGAAGGTAGCGTTGGGTCAAAACGTTACATGTAGGATACATACACCAGCCACAAGCTTACAGAAATTGACCCAGTATTGCCTAGGTAGTATGTGCCGAAAAAGAGTAGGTCCAAGTCTGTACATGTATTGCTGGTGTTCCCATGCCCTGTAGCCCGAGTTGATGCTCTTAGCAGGATCTTGTGGTGCCCGTCCAAAACTTGAAGGTATGTAAGTGTTACGTGCGAGCTGCACGTGAGCCTGACTTAGGCAATGTAAGGATGAACGCGATGACTTAGCAAATCCTCAAGCACACAGGCTGAGTAATCGTCTCAACGCTCGAAGGCGGAGTTCCAATGTTGCACTAGATATGAACGTGATCGTATCTAGACTTGCTTGTTCTTGTCTTCCAGTACATTGCGAGCTTTGAACGAGGAAGAGACAAGACCGATCGATTGAGAAATGAGAGAAGTGTACAAGAAATCCAAGCTGTCGACTACATCAGTCGACAGCTTCCTTATAACGGTCCTCCCTCATCGGTGGTACCGCCACTACTAACATCATCAGTCATGCTACTACTACCATCAGTCATTGTACAGTAAGCTCGTCAGTCAGCGTGTAGTAAACTTGTTAGTCATTGTATAGTACACGTATCAGTTCATCCACTTGGTTGGTAAGATTCAGGAGCAACTCGTCATCCTGCTTACTGCTCACGCCGTTACATCACCCCCTTCACAAGGGTGAGCGCCCACGCTCCACTACCCAATTAGTCACCATTGTGAGTCCGACGTCTGTCTCGTGCTCATCTCGCACCCTCCTGAGGGCATACGCTCGCCCTAATCTTGTTGCCAAATGCTGTGCTCGATCGACGTGGACGTATATGTCGTCTTCGAGTTTCTTGATGGCCGCCTCGAGCTCCGCGACGACCTCCATGGATGCGCGGTAGCGCCTTACTTCGGCTTGGAGGGATATGTCCCCCAGCCTAGCAAGGGCTTCGTCTACTTGGCGCTTTCCACGGAAGTCAGTGCAGAAGTACTGGAGTTCATCTCTGGAGTACTCAGCTGCGGGGCCCATATCCCTGCACGGCTCGGCGTGAATGTCGGCTCGGTAAATGGGCGAGTAACACCCCATCGTTCCGAATACCTCCGGGTTGTCGAGCATCCGAACCCGCACATATTTTGCAGGGATGCGTCGTCCTTCATGTTCGATAACCATTGGTACCCAATTCATCCCATTGTTGAGGATGAATCCGCCTGGAGTAGGCGATATGGCACGGAGAGGGATCCACGTCGCATGCGCTCGGCGCGTAGCGAAGGGCGACGGATCACGCTCTTCCCGGTAGGGGGGTAGTCCTCGGGCCTCGTACCCTTCATTGGCCGTTGGTCCGTAGACAACAGCAGTTGCAGGTGATCAGGACGCCTCATCACTGGCTTTGCTGGTAAGGATGCGGACTTGGAAAGGTATAGGGACAGGAGCGCAGTGGCAGTAATTGGGGGGGTTGTTGCATTCGATGCAGACAACTTGGGCGGCATGGTAAGACTCGTCGCTATCGTCGTCTTTGTCTTCACTGTCACTGCTGGAGTGATTGACAGCGGTGGTCGAGGTGTTGGCGGTGGAGGACTGGAGGACACTTGCCTTGTCAGCAACCGTATTCTCATCCGTCTCTCCGCTGCTGTTCTCTTCACTATCTGATCCCGTCGCCATGCTGTCATTACCTCCTTCAAGAGGCCGTACTCCGTCCTCATCTTCCTCCACTCAGCCGCTTGCGGGTGTGGGGAATCACCTGCGAGCCTCGGCCAGGTCTCGGGCGGCTTGATCATTGATGGCGGTGGTCCTGACATGCTTGAATGCTGAGCAGAAAGGGTCGTCAACGTTGTTTGTGGTGTCGTAGGTGGTGAGGGTGTTGATGTTGGGGATTTCGTCAAGGTTGACAATGGAGAGTGGGGCATTAGACATGTTAGGTGGAGGTTGAGGAGATGGGAATACAAATGGTCCTGTTGATGCTGCTTTTATGTGAGTTTCAGCGGTTGGGTTGGACTGTTTGAACTTCCTTATCTCTTCGTCTGCATGCACATTGTCCCATGGGACCCACTGGTTGTCTGAGTCGGCGTAGCCTTTCCACTTGATTAGGTACTGCAGTTTACGCCCGCGCCCATGTCTTCTCGAGTCTAGTACTTTTTCGACTTCGTATTCTTCCACATCTCCTACCAGTTCTGGTGGTGGGCGTTGATAGTTTACACCATGAGTCAGTGTTTCTTTGTAAGGGGTAAGGAGATCTGTGTGGAACACATCATGGATGCTCCACTGCGTGGGAAGCTCGAGTCGATAGTTGACAGGAGACATCACCTGAACAACCCGAAATGGTCCGTGTCTCCTAGGTGCAAGCTTCGTGGTTGGTTGGTTGGTACGTAGGTGGCGTCCATCAAGCCAGACCCTGTCTCCTATTTGGTATTTGGGGGCGTCACGATGTTTGACCCATGACTGTTGTGCGCGTTTCATCTGGTCTTGCGCCTGACTTCTTATCTCCTTTAATTGTTCTAGTCTGCTCCCGACTCGCGTATTGGTGATTTCTTATCTGTCCAGTTAGTAAGGGGATGGTAGCCCATTAGCAATCTGAATGGCGTTTCACGTGTGGACTCGTTAGTCCAATTGTTGTGTGCGAACTCGGCGAGTGCTAGGTAGTCAGCCCAATTATTCTGTCATTCATTGGCCCAAAGTCAGAGGTACTGTTCCAACCATTGGTTGGTTCGTTCCGATTGTCCGTCTGTTTGTGGGTGATAGGCCGTTGAGATGTTTTGCTGTATCCCCAGGACCCGACATAGTTCTCTTGTAAATTTTGACGCGAATCGGGGGTCCCTGTCGCTGATAATTTTTGATGGTAGTCCAAACCGCGCTACAATGTGTTTGGCGTAGAGCATCGCAGTTTCCTCGCCTGAAATTTCCTCTTTGCATGGTATGAATATGGACGCTTTTGAGCAGTCATGGTCAGTGACTGTGAGCACGGAGTCATACCCTCGTGATTCCAGGAGTTTGGTGATGAAATCGAGTGCGACCACCTCGAATGGTGTCGCTTCCGGTTTTGGGAATATGGGTTGCAATGGTGCCTTCGTCTTCTGTGTGTTGACCTTGCACCGCTGGCATTCCGCGCATCCTCGAATGTAATCAGCCACATCGCGCTTCATCGTAGGCCACCAGTAGTGGCGTTCTACTAGTTGCGTTGTTCGGTTTATTCCTGGGTGACCGTGAACGGGGGGTCGTGATGCGTGGAGATTACTTCTCTGATTTCCTCCATTGTTCCTGTTATCACAAGCCTCTGTCCTTGATGCCACCAGAGTCCGTCTGCTTCTGTTAGTTTGTGGGGGTCGACCCACTTGCGTATTTTTTGTTCGTCCTGCTGTGTAGTGGTCGTAGTAGTTCGTACAAATATTTCATTTGGTAGTACAACGACGTTTTCGTTGTCTTTCTCTCCTTGATCGTAGTCAGGTCGTCGAGATAGGGCATCGGCTCTTCCATTGGCTGTTCCTTTGATGTGGTGTATTTCGAAGTTGTATTCTGCCAGCTCTAGTACCTCTCTTGCAATTCGCCGACTGATTTTCTGGGGGTCTCGCCAGTATCGAAGGTTGAGATGGTCCGAAAATATGCATACTTTGTGTGGGCATCCTGCCAACAGATGTCTCCAGTTTCTTAATGCTTTTACAATGGCCAGTAGTTCGAGGTTGTAGATGTCGTAGTTTAGCTCGGCCGCATTGAGCGTTGCCAAGTAGTATCCCACGGGATGTCGTTTTCCATCTGCTTTCTTCGGAAGTAGTACCGCTCCGACCGCAAAGCCTGATGCGTCTACTTCTAAGTCGAACTGTTGCGTCTGATCAGCGTGCACAAGGATGGGTTCTGTGGTTACCCGTTGTTTGAGTGTGTCGAACACTTCTTGATGTCTTGTGCTCCACTGCCATGGTTTGTCTTTGCGTGCCAATTCATTTAGTGGTTTGGCGATGGCGGCGAAGCCTCTGATGAACTGCCAATAGAAGTTACAAAAACCAAGAAATGATCATACGTCTTTTACTGATGTTGGCGACTGCCAGTCGCGGACGCCCGAAATTTTAACTGGGTCCATACGTGTTACCCCCTCTTCAAGGATTACCCCCAGGTAATCAATACTGGGAGCATTGAAGATACATTTCTCGGGTTTGAAGAATAGGTCGTGGTGCTGTGCCACCGCTAGTACGTCGCAGACTGCCTTTTGATGTTTTTCGAGCGAGAATGGTTGACATTTGGTTGCTATGGCGATGTCGTCATATAGACCCTGATCTTTGTTCCGATCGCCTCGTGTTTTGCTATAGTCGGTTGATAGATATCATTCATGAAGCTCTGAAATGTGGCTGGTGAGTTGCACAGGCCAAAATACATGACCGTGGGTTCGAAGAGTCCGCGGCGTGTTTTGAATGCGGCTTTATGCTCGTCTCCTTCCTTGATTCGAATGTTGTTATATCCTTGTCGGACATCTAGTTTGCTGAATATCTGCACTCCTCCAAGATCCCTGATTAGGTTGTTGATGAGAGGAAGCGGATATTGGTTTCGTATCGTCCATTCGTTGATTTTTCGGTAGTCCTGTACGGGTCGTAGCTTTCCGTCCTTCTTTTTAATAAAGAAAAAGGATGATGCATACGGGGACTTTGAGGGACGAATGTACCCTTTCTCTACTTGTTCGTCGATGAATTCGTCTAGTGCTGCATCTTCCACCCTTGTCATCGGGTATACTTTGCAGTCGATTACATCTGGTACCCCCTTTTTGAATTCAATTGCATGATCGCAACTTCGTTTTGGTGGGAACCGTTTTGCTTCGTCTTCGCTGAATACCTTCGCGAATTGTTGATATTCCTTTGGTACGTCAACCTTCTTTGTGTATTGTTTGGCATCAATTGCAAGCTCGACCGCCGATCGTCGTCCATATACTTGCTCTTCTAATTTGGTCACGATTTGTTCCTTTGTTTCTGTGGTGAACATCCGTGATACTTTTGCATCGTTTTCTTTTTCGTTGAGCAATCTTGCTAGTACTGCTCTTTTGTCGTTTGGGTTGACTGATCATAGTACTATAGGGAGTTGCTTTTCGTCAATGGTGGCATGACGCCAGCTGAACCTTGGCTCGTAGGCTGCGAGCCATGGATATCCTAGTAGTATGTCTTCTTTGCCAATGTCGGTAATGAGGAAGCGCATTTCTCTTTTAGCTCCGCCTGTCTCTACGTTGAGCGTGAGGTAATGCGTGATCTGCCCTGCCTTGTTAGTGGTATCATCGATGTTGTAAATATTCTTGGGCTTATCTAATGCCCATTGTCCCAGACCCATCCTTTTGACGAATTGTGGATGGATAAAGTTGTCAGTGGCTCCCGAATCCACTAACACTTTGATATTGGCCATGTTGTAACTTGCATGAATCGACACTGGTACTCTCATAGAGTGGTAGCGCATAATGTACACAGAGTTACAACGTATTGCCCTCACCCAGGCCGCCGGGTTCAGGCGCTTCCAAAATCCTGTCCCATCAACTGTTGTAGGACCAGGTCTTTTACTTCTTCATCATCTCCCGCAACTCCTCGTAGCCATTCTGCCGCCTTTTCTTCTTTAGTTGGCATGGTTTCGGCCGCGTGTGTCTGCGTATTGCGGCATTTTCGTGGTTGTCTGCAATCGCGACTGATGTGGCCCATCTTCTGGCAGTTGTAACACTGTGTTTGGCTGTGGTCTCGCTTGAATTGCCTTTGTATAAATCCTCCACGCGGTGGAAATGGTGGATGGGGCGGTGGATCGTTGTTTCGTTTGTAGTTTTGGAGTATGTCTTCTGCTCCAGCTAGTCGTCCTCATACTCGATCTGCGGAGGTGTCCATTCGGTCATCACTGAGTGGTGCGAGCAACTTAGCTAAGGCTCCTCCTGTCGTTCGTCCTGGTTTAAAGGTGTCAAGGTTGCCCCTGACCGTCTGCATGTGAATTCATTTTTGCTGTCTTTTTAGGGCGGATTCCCTCCATTCTTCATAGTTTCGAGGATCATCATGTTGATACATGGTTTCGTATAGAGCCCTTGGTAACCCTCTTGTGAAATACTTGAGCGTTTGTTCGGCATTGATGTTATACCCCGCGTGTCGAACGAGTTGTTCGAATTGGGCGATATAGTTGTCGATTATTCCATCTTTCATGTGAATACCGGCATCGAGCTGGGCTTGCGCTCATTCTTTGCTGAGAACGTCGCCGAATTGCCTTTGGAATGCGTGGAGTAGGTTTTCCCACAGCCTATTGTCGAATTGGTTGGTCCCCGTGGCTACTTCATTAACGAGCCATCGACTTGCGGACATGACCCATTGGTTAACCGCATTTCCCTGGATGTATGTGAGGAACAACATAGCTTTCTGGTACTTGTTCAACATGGCTGAGTGATTTGCATTTACTCCTGCGTAGACCTCCCATTGGAGGATGAAGGCTTTGGCCTGTGACCTGTTTCCTGTGAACGTTGGTGGTGGTTACCGATGAATTTGTCGTTTCCTTGAGGTCCGTGTTGGGCCACTGCTGGTCCCCCTAGCGGTGGTCCTCCTCCTGGCGGTCCTCCTCCTGGCAGTCCTCCTCCTGGCGGTCCTCCTCCTGGTGGTCCTCCTCCCGGCTGTTGCAACGGTGGGAATGGTCTGTTATCGGGTGATGGTATTCTGTTCCGATCAATTCGGAACTCATAGAACATGTTTTGTTCATCTGTGTTGCTTGGTGCGTTGGGAACGTCTGGTCCCATTGCTCGGTTTACGGCCTGCATGTCTTCTGGTTGTATTGCTTGGACGTGGCCTGTTTGCTCGTTTATGACGAGCCAAGGTGGTGATACTTCTGTTTGAGTTGTCATGTAGCTGTATGGTATTCCTCGAATTGGTTCGGGAATGTGTAACTCAGCTGTTTGTGCGATGAGTGCTTCTACTTCTGGTGAGTGCACCGCAGTTTCTTCGGGTTCTGCCCCTTCACTTCGTGGGGTCGGTGATCGGTTGCTAGTGTGGCTTGACGCAGCCAGGGTGGTTGTTTGTAGTTGGAATTCAGCTCTTGGGGGTTCTGTGTCGAGGTTCTGCTCTTCCTGACCGTCTAGGAGTCCTTGTTGATCAATTGGTCGTGCGTCGGTTAACGGTATATTGATGTGTAGGTCGTCGGCTGCTGGTCGTGTCGCTTCGAAGTAGTTGTTGGTGTTGCTCCACCTGAGTTCGACCCAGCAACAGCGTTCTCTGTTAAAGACTACAGGGTGATACCTTTGTGCAGTGGCCGCTTCCGCGTAATATCCTGTGTTGTTTTCATCGGATCTTCTAGTATCCGGTACGTGTCGCCACCTCACTCGTCCTACGAGGTATCGTGTGGGTGCGTCTCGTTCCCTTGTCTCGATTCGGTACGGTTGGAAATCCCAGCCATCTTTGGTATTGATAGTCACCACAGCGTTCGATTGTTTGAAGAGCTTGGATTTAATGTTACGTGCAAGCTGCACGTGAGCCTGACTTAGGCAATGTAAGGATGAACGCGATGACTTAGCAAATCCTCAAGCACGCAGGCTGAGTAATCGTCTCAACGCTCGAAGGCGGAGTTCCAATGTTGCACTAGATACGAACGTGATTGTATCTAAACTTGCTTGTTCTTGTCTTCCAGTACATTGCGAGCTTTGAACGAGGAAGAGACAAGACTGATCGATTGAGAAATGAGAGAAGTGTACAAGAAATCCAAGCTGTCGACTACATCAGTCGACAGCTTCCTTATAACGGTCCTCCCTCATCGGTGGTACCGCCACTACTAATATCATCAGTCATGCTACTACTACCATCAGTCATTGTACAGTAAGCTCATCGGTCATCGTACAGTAAGAAGCTCATCGGTCATCGTACAGTAAGCTCGTCAGTCAGCATGTAGTAAACTCGTTAGTCATTGTATAGTACACGTATTAGTTCGTCCACTCGGTTGGTAAGATTCAGGAGCGACTCGACATCCTGCTTACCGCTCGCACCGTTACAGTAAGGAACAGCCCTGGCGACAGTCTCCCCATGTGTGCTCCAAAGTACCTGGTTCTGGTAGAAAACAGCCCAGTCCCAAGTAGACCGATTGTCAGGCTCATAGCAGTTGAGTCTTCCAGTAAATAACTTGACAAAGAGATCAGGTTCGTTGAGGACAGAGAGGTGCATTAAGTCCATAGTGAATATACTTGGTACTGAGAGTGGCTGCTTTGGGAGCCCACTGAATATAGTTTGCTTGCACAGCCCAACAGTGAGACGATGAGCAGCAAAGGCTTTCTGAGTTTTGGTGTCCAAGAGAAACCGCAGATTGTCCTTGTACTTCCCAGGCAGGTTGCTGCGGTTTTTATGAAGATTTGCAAACGTGACGTCGGGATGGCACGACCCCACAACAGTGTAGTTAGTGGGGCACTTCATGGCTGGATAGTAGTGGGAGTCCTTGTCACGATGTCGACTGGGCATGTCGCAATAAAGCCTGCATCTGTACTTCCCTGTATGCCCAACCATTCCAGACATCGTTGCGCTACCAGGACTATCTGCAGTGCTGAAGACGACCATGGGCGAGGCATTAGGAACAACTACGTCCAGAGAGCTGTTGTATATCTTCAGACCTTCGCGTTGGAGTGCCGCAACGTGGTGAAGCGACAGGAATAGAAATAACTCTATTTCACCGGGTTTGTTGGGCCCAGGTACAATGGCACCTGGAATAACATACACTTTCTTGTAGCGCATGTCCAGTGGGAGGTTGTGTATGATCCAGATGAAGATCCAGGCCTCTGAGGGTTTATCACAGCGAAGTTGGGCACCATCTATAGATAGCTGGAGGGCTATGTCAGACTTTCCAAAGTGTCCTGTACTCCAGGCTTTCAGCAAGTCACTGCCGCAGGTGGTATCATTGTATACAGGGAGCTGCCCACCCAACCATACTGTCTCCACATTCTCAGTGAGCATACGTTCAAGATAGTGCATCTTATCAGCTATTTCACATGAGCCATAGAATGCCTGGATGACAGGCCCAATCGGTATCATCGAGAAACATGGCCTAGGCTTCTGAGAGTTAGGGTGGTACCGAGTTGTCTGACACTTGGGACATTTGTCCAGCTCCTTGTAAGGACCAGTATATGCGATACATGACTTAGGGCACATGTTGTGCTCAAGAGAGACAACCCCAGACAATATGCGAACGCACCACTTAGACTGGTCAAAGCTTAGGAGGTCGTTGTTTGGGTGGTTTAACATCACAATGGCCTGTAGATTGTCAAAGTGATCCCGAGAACATTTGTTGTTGTTAATGAAGTGTCTGATCGAGTGTAGCAAAGGAGAAGGGTCTACAAGTTCAAGAGTGGGCTCAGGGTTGCGTAAAGTATAAAGATCTTCTGTATTCATACCTGTGTCATCAAGGGAGGCCACACGGAGCATATCAATGAACTCCTGCGTCGTCCTTAGCTTAGGGAGGTGTATAAATGCAACTGCATCTTCACCATCGACCTCAAGTGGCTCTGGAGTGATGTCTTCTGGAGTATCAGCATTTCCAGCACTAGGGGGTTGAGAGACGTCAGAGGGTCCAGCAGCCTGAGTGATATCATCAAAGCCATCTTGCTGCATTGGATCAGAGATAGCATCGAGTGGCACAAAGTCATCTCTGTTGTCAGGGATCACAAGATCTTTGGTAGGAGCGTGAGGCGATGGGATGATGGGCAGCAATTGGGTGTGAGGGGCCAGCATAGGCAAGGAGGGGGGATGGGTAGGAATATGAGCCTGTTGTTGTCTACTAGAAGATGCCTTAGGGGGTGTTGAATGTACGTGAGCCCAAGGTCGTTCAATATTGTTGGCGATGAGAAAACCATCCAGCATATGCCTAAGTTTGCGTCGGAATACGGGCTGGCGACTTGCCATAGACGATGGATTTGATTGATGCTGTAGTCACACTGCAGGTATCCCGTATCCCTGCTCATATCGTTGATATATCACTTATCATATTAGCTCGGAAAGATGTGAAGCGATGAAACATAGTTCAAGGTCGAGGACGAGGGCAATCGATCCGAGTTGAGAATATATTACATAAACGATCTTAATCGAAATCTATGATTGTAATCTACGGACTTCCCACTGGGAGTCAATAGTCAGTCAGGGTGGTGTGACTGTTGTGACTTGACTCTCCTGACCCGGGGTCAGCCTGACTTGTACAACACTGAGTTAGAGGAGCGTGGAGCTGACGTGAACGCACGCGACAATGACAATGAAACCCCTTCACATCTAGCATCGTGCATTCTCTCTCTCGGAACGGTCTTGATTCTTCTCAAGTCTTATGCAGATCTAAAGTGGAGAACAAAGCTGGCACTGTTCCATTTGAACTTGTACGGGGGCATTTACTAAGGGAATAAGTGGAACAACCGTTATTTGAAGACTATCAGAGTACTCAGGCTTGCCAGTGGCGTGGCGTTGATGGGTCTGCTTTACAATCACTAGTATCAGGTCAGTACCAATGGAAATGTTGTAGCCCTTCCAACGTGTATACTAGCTTGCAGGGTCCATTCAATTCTCATGCTAGCTGGTCGCCGCTCTGTCTATTGCCCTGGATTATTATCTGCTGTGGCCTCACAAGTACTTAGTTTTCCCTTAGTTTTCCCTGACATCGGCTCTAACGTATAGTGAATGACAGGGGTAACCCCCGGGTAAAAATCGTCTACCCGTACCCCTACCCCCTAAAAACCCCTACCCTCATAAAGGGTACGGGTTTTCAAGGGGTACGGGTATGGGTAGACTGGGGGTAGCGGGGGTATGGGTTACCCCCCAGGTAAAGAGTAGGGGTACAGAATTGGAGGGAAATTTATGAAGTTATGAACACATGTGTAAACTTGGACATGGACCGAGAGGAACGGGAGGGGCGATGCGTTGGCCGTGAGAAGGCGGCCACGTGTAAATGCAGATTCAGAGATGAGGAGTGCCACTGGTGGGGCCTCTGTGGGCGCAGGCGCATCGTAGTGCCATAGATCTCCAGTGGCAGAAGTGTGGGAGGTGCCAGTGTCTCAGTGTTTGTAGACGACAACACCTTCGAGTTCGCGTAGGTATCTTGGCCCCATCTTCCTCTTTTCTGCTTTGCACTGGGTGAGGAGACTCTTGGCACAGTCGTAAGAGCGACGTAGTGACTCGAGCACGGTGGACTCGGGTGTCGTTTGAGTTGTGAGGAGCACGAGTTCGAGGAGGGAGAGTGTGGTTCGTGCGTCACCCGATGAGAGGGATGTGTTGGCTGCTTTGACGCGATGTGTTATGGTCGTCGTGACCCGAGCCTGATTTAGGCTATACACGCGATGGCGATAGAATGTGACTTAGCGACGCGAGTCAGCACGCGCTGACTTAACCGGTTCAAGGACACCTGGAAGTGCCTTCCTAAGGGAGCTGAATCGAGCGGGTTCTGAGAAGAGGAACCCCGACTGGATTTGAGAATGATACAAGAGAGTAAAGCTGTCGACTACATCAGTCGACAGCCGCCTTATAACTAATCTTGACTGTATGCCTTCATCAGCGATACAGCCACTACTACTAATGCTCGGTAATCGTCCACTAATCCTATCAGTCATCGTATCAGTAATCGTACAGTAAGCCGTGAGTAATCCACGACAAAGTCCTGAGTAAGTATTCGGGAGCGACTCGTCATCCCACTTACGAAGATCAACGCTCAACACCGGCGAATCATAACATCACCCCCTTTACAAGGGTGAGCGCCCACGCTCCACTACCCAACTCGTTACCGTGGTCAGTCCGACATCTGTCTCATGCTCGTCTCTCACCCTCCTAAGGGCATGCGCACGTCCTAACCGCTTCGAGGAGTGCATCGCTCTGTCGATGTGGACGAAGATGTCATCCTCCAGCTTCTTGATGGCTTGCTCGAGCTCGGCTACGACCTCCATGGATGCGCGGTAACGCCTCACTTTGGCCTGGAGAGAGATGTCCCCCAGTCGAGCGAGGGCCTCGTCTACCTGTCGCTTTCCACGGAAGTCAGCGCGGAAATAGCCAAGCTCTTCGCGAGTGTACTCAGCTGTGGGGCCCATGTCTCGGCATGGTTCGGCATGGATATCTGCTTGGTAGACAGGCAAGTACTTCCCCATCGTCCCAAACACCTCCGGGTTGTCGAGCATGCGGACTCATACGTACTTGGCAGGGATGCGGCGTCCTTCGTGCTCGATGACCATTGGCACCCAGTTCATCCCATTGTTGAGGATGAATCCCCCGGGAGTAGGCGATATGGCACGGAGAGGGAGCCACGTCGCATTCGCTCTGCGCGTAGCGAGGGGCAATGGGTCGCGTTCTTCCCTATAGGGGGGTAGACCGCGCGCTTCGTATCCTTGCTCCGCTGTTGGTCCGTAGACAACAGCAATTGGCGGTGGTCGGCGCGTGTCATCGTCGGTTTCTCCGGTAACAATGCAGATGTGGTGAGGTACAGGTACAGGAGCGCAGTGGCAGTAGTTGGGGGGGTTGTCGCACTGAACGCAGACAACCCGGGCGGCGTGGTATGACTCGTCACTGTCGTCGTCTTCATCTTCGCTGTCTCCATCGGCGACAGTGGTGGCGAGCAAGGTGACGGAGGGGTTGACTGCCATAGGGGTGAGTGAGGTGGCAGAGGGGTCGAAGATGGCGAGGGATCGACCGATACTTCCCATGTTAGCAACCGTATCCTCATCCTCCTCTCCACTGCCATCCTCTTCACTATTTGATCCGTCCTCCATGCTGTCATCACCTCCTTCAAGAGGCCGTACTCCTTCCTCATCTTCCTCCACTCTGCCGCTTGCGGGAGTGGGGAATCGCCTGCGAGCTTCGGCCAGGTCTTGCGCGGCTTGGTTTTGTTCGGCGGCGGCTCTAACATGCTCGATGGCTGAGCAGAACTGGTCGTCGATGTTGTTGTTGCCATCGTAGGTATCGAGGGTGTTGACGTAGGGGATGGTGATCTCGTCAATGTTGACAATGGTGAGAGGGACATGAGACATTGTATGAGAGGGCAGGAGAGGTGATGGAGTAGGTGGTCCCGTCGAGGCTGCTTTTATGTGAATTTCAGCCTTCGGGTTTAATCGTGCGAATTTCCTTATCTCTTCCTCTGCATGAACGTCTTCCCATGGGATCCATTGGTTTTCTGAGTGAGCGTACCCCTTCCATGTGATGAGGTACTGGAGTTTGCGCCCTCTTCCATGCCTTCGGGAGTCTATCACCTTTTCGACTTCATATTCTTCCACGCCTTCAACCAGTTCTGGTGGTGGGCGTAAGTAGTTTGCACCGTGCATGCATGTTTCTTTGTAAGGTGTGAGCAAATCTGTGTGAAACACGTCATGTATCTTCCATTATGGAGGTAATTTGAGCCGATAATTCACAGGGGACATCACCTGTACGACCTCAAACGGTCCCTGCCTTCTGGGCGCAAGCTTGGCGGCTGGTTGATTTGTCCACAAGTTATGTCCATCTAGCCATACTTGGCTTCCTATGGAGTATCTGGGCGTATCTTTGTGTTTGACCCATGACTTTTGGGCCTTTATCATGTTCTCCTGGGCGTTCCGACGAGCTTCCTTCAATTGTTCCAATCTTTCTGATACACTGGGCACATTGATGGTACCTGGCGCCCATTTATCTCTTGGGTGATACCCCATTAGCGTGAAAAACGGGGTTTGTTTAGTGGTACTGCTCATCGTATTGTTATGAGCAAACTCCGCCAGGGGTAATTGGGCAGCCCAATTGTCTTGTTTCTTGTTTGCCCATAATCGAAGGTATTGTTCCAACCACTGGTTGGTGCGTTCCGATTGTCCATCCGTTCGCGGGTGATAGGCGGTGGATATGTTCTGTTGTATTTGGAGAACTCGGCATAGTTCTCTCATGAATTTCGCCGCGAATCGAGGATCTCGATCACTGATGATTTTGCTTGGGAGTCCAAACCGCGGGAGTACCTTTTGGGCATATAGCATCGCGGTCTCTTCTCCTGACATCGCTTCTTGACATGGTAGGAATATTGACGCCTTGGAACAGTCATGGTCTGTGATAGTCAGAATCGAGTCGTAACCATCTGATTGGGGTAACTTAGTGATGAAATCCACTGCAATGACTTCGAACAGTGTAGCGTTCATTTTCGGATAGATGGGTTCCAGTGGTGCTTTGGTCGGTCGAGTGTTGACTTTATGTCGTTGACATTCTGCACATCCTTGGACGTAGTCGACAACGTCAGTCTTCATGTTAGGCCACCAATAGTATCGGGCTAGCAATTCTTGTGTCTTTGCTATTCCCAGGTGTCCTGCCATTATCGCGTCATGGTATTGCTTAATGACCTCTCGTAACTCTTCATGCTTCTTGGTGGTTACTACCACTCTTCCATTCTTGAACCACATGCCATCTATTTTCTTGAGTTCGTGAGGGCTGATCCACGCCTTGATGCGTGCCTCCTCTTGTTTGATGGGTGTCATCGTGATTCCCATGATCGTTCGTATGAATATTTTGTTTGGGAGAACGGTAACTCGGTCGTTGTCCTTCTCCCCGGTATCGTAGTCTGGTCTTCTGGACAACGCGTCTGCCCTACCGTTAGCTCGTCCCTTGAGATGATGTATTTCGATGTCGTATTCTTCCAGCTCGAGGACTTCTCGAGCTACTCGTCGGCTGATCTTCTGTGGGTCTCGCCAGTATTGTAGGTTCATATGGTCTGAGAATACTCTGACCTTATGCGGCGATCCCACCAATAGATACCTCCAGTTTTGTAACGCCTTTATGATGGCCAGTAGTTCCAGGTTGTATATGTCGTAGTTTCGTTCGGCCTCGTTGAGGGTGGCCGAGTAGAACGCTACTGGATGTTTCTTGCCATCTGATCCCTTCTGCATGAGGACTGCTCCGACAGCAAATCCTGATGCGTCTACTTCGAGATCGTATTGCTCATTTGGGTCTGGGTGAGCAAGGATCAGGTTGCTTGTGATGCGGTGCTTGAGTGTTTCGAAGGCATGTTGTTGAGTCGATCCCCAATGCCATTCAACGTCTTTTCTTGTTAGCTCGTTCATTGGTTTGGCGATGTTGGTGAATCCTCGGATAAAAGGGCGGTAAAAATTGCAAAATCCTAAGAAACTGCGCACATCTTTGACCTTTGTTGGTGTGGGCCACGTGCGAACACCCACGACTTTCGCAGGGTCCATGCGCGTCATCCCCTTTTCAAGGATTACCCCCAGGTAATCAATCGACGGAACATGAAATGCGCATTTTGACAGTTTGAAGTAGAGGTCATGGCCCGCAGCGACTGCGAGGATGGCTGCGACAGCGGCTGTATGTGCTTCAGTTGTTCGTTGGAAGGAGCCACAATCGTTGGTGGCAACGGCTATGTCATCCATGTAGATACGGATGTGTGTGCCTTCTGTCACGAATTTTGCTATCACTGGTTGGTATATGTTGTTCATGAAGGCTTGGAATGTTGCCGGTGAATTGCAAAGACCGAAATACATAACCGTGGGTTCAAAAAGTCCCCTTCGCGTTTTGAACGCCGCCTTGTGTTCATCCCCTTCTTTAATTCGGATGTTATTGTACCCTTGTCTGACGTCGAACTTTGAGAACATGACCGCTCCGCCAAGGTCGCGCATTAAATCTGAGATTAGTGGGAGTGGGTACTGATCTCGTACCGTCCACTGATTGATAGCGCGATAATCCTGAACCGGGCGAAGCTTCCCATCCTTTTTCTTAATAAAGAAGAAGGACGAGGTGTATGGAGATTGTGAGGGTCGAATATAGCCCTTTTTGAGGTGTTCATCGATGAAAGAGTCCAGGGCTTCATCTTCAGTACGGGTCATCGGGTAGAGGCGACATGTTAACGATGTCGGGGCGTTCGGTTGGAGCGTGATGGCATGATCACAGGATCGCCTGTCTGGGAGCCTTGTTGATGCTTCCTCATCAAACACTTTGCGGAATGCTTCGTATTGCGGGGGTAGGATGGCTGGTTCCTCATTTTTGGGTTTCACCATGATAGCTTGTTTGACAGCTGGAATCATGACTCTTCGTCCGTGTGATTCATCCTGTTCCAACCGTTCTACTATGCGTTCCTTCGATTCGGTTAGTAGGTGAGCCAAAACAGTCCGTCTGTCAGTTGTCTTGACCGTTTTGATTGTAATTGGAAGGTGTGTTTGGCTAATTGCCCCTTTTCTCCAGTCAAATTGAGGTTCGTAGGCTGCTAACCAAGGATATCTGAAAAGTATGTCTTCTTTTCCGATGTTAGTGACAAGAAACCTCATTTCTTTGTCATTCCCATTGACACTAATTCGGAGAATTACGTAGCGAGTTATGTGTCCTGCTTTGTTTGTGGTGTCATTGATGTTGTAGATTCGCTTTGGCGTATCTAACAAGCGTGTTTTTATTCCCCTTTGTTTGAGAAAGCTTTCGCTCACAAAATTATCAGTGGCTCCTGAGTCCACTAGTGCTTTGACTTCGGCTGTGTTGTAACGTGTGTGCAGCTGAACTGGAACTTGCATAGATCGGTAGCGCATAATGTACACAGAGTTACAACGGAGTGCCCTCACCCAGGCCGTCGGGTTCAGGCATCTGAAAAATCCGTCCCCATCAACTTTTGCAGGATGAGGTCTTTCACATCGTCCCCCTCGCTTGCTACCCCCCTCAGCCAATCTTCGGCTTTATCTTCGTCGGTCTTCGGCCTTGCTTCTGTGCTCCTGATTTGGCATTTATTTCACCGTGGTTGGCGACAGTCTCGGCTGATGTGCCCCATTTTATTGCAATTGTAGCATCGGACTTGGCTAAAGTCCGGTCGATTTCCTCGTTGTCTTTGAAGATACCCTCCCCTCAGTGGGAAGGGAGGTCGTGGAGTATTGAGGACGTCTTCTGCCCCTGCGAGTCTTCCTCTTACTCGATCTGCTGATGTGTCCATTGCGTCGGGGTTTGACAGTGGAGCGAGCAATTTGGCCAATGCTCCCGATTGGTTTTTGTTAGTGGACCCTTTGAACATGTCTAGGTTGCCGCGCACTGTCTGCATGTGGATCCACTTTTGTTGTCATCTGAGAGCCGATGCTCTCCAATCTTCGTATCTCCTGGGATCATCGTGTTGATACATGGCTTCGTACAACGCCCTTGGTAGTCCTTTTATAAAGTACTTCAGGGTTTGTTCGGCGTTGATATCGTATCCGGCGTATCAAACTAGCTGTTCGAATAGTGCGATGTAGTCGTCGATCTTTCCTTCCTTCATTCGAATCCCGGCATCGAGCTGGGCCTGGGCGCGTTCTTTGCTGAGTACGTTGGCGAATTGTTGACGAAAGGCTTGTAGAATGTTGTTCCATAGCCTATTGTCGAATTGACTGACGCCCCTTTGTACTTCTCGGATTAGCCATTGGCTTGCGGACATGACCCAAGCGTTAACTAGGTCCCCTTGAACGTAGGTGAGGAACAACATAGCTTTTTGATACTTGTTCCTCATTGCTGCGTGACTTGCATTTACCCCCGCGTATACTTCCCATTGGAGGATAAATCCTTCCACTTTTGAGCGGTCTCCGCTAAACGGACTTGGAGGATTGCCTATGAATTTGTCTGTGGCGTGTCCTCCTCCTCCTCCTCCTACCGCAGGTGGTGGTCCTCCTCCTCCTCCCGCAGGTGGTGGTCCTCCTCCTCCTCCTGCAGGTGGCGGTCCTCCTGGTGGTCCACCTGCTCCCATGGGTGGAGGGGCTTCGTGTTGGTGTTGGTGCTGGTATCCTCGTATATCGTTACCCCTGTTGATTCGTTCGTATGGTTGTGGGGGCGGCTCGTTGTAATCAAAATCAAACCCCCCAGGTTGATCTGGTTCGTCTGGCCCCATGGCTCTCCTTGCGGCCTGTACATCTTCTGGGTGCATTTCTACCACATGACCCGTTCGTTCGTCGATAACCAGTGGGGCTGGTTCTTCAACATATGTTTGAGTCGCCATTCTGATTGGGTCAGGGATGTGTAACGTAGCTGTTTGTTGAGTAATTTCTTCTACTGCTGGCTCTTCCTCATGAACGTGGATACGTTCGGGTTCTTCTTCTGCTATTGATGGGGTTTGTTCCCGTTCGCTTGTGTGACTGGTGTTTGACCTTGCGGGCGTTCGGTGTTGGAGTTCTGGTGATATTGGTTCGGAGTGTACTTCTTCTAGTTCTCCGTCGATTCTTCCTTGCTCTTCAATTGGTCGAGCGTCCGATAGTAGAATATTGCAGTTGAGATCGTCGCCCGCTGGCCTGGCCACTTCGAAGTATTCGTAGGTCCGGTTCCACCTAAGTTCCACCCAGCAACACCTTCCATGATGAAAGATAATGGGGTGAAATCGTTGGGCGGTAGCTGCTTCTGCGTAGTAGCCTGTGTTGAAGTGGTCTAGATTTCTGCTTCTTCTGTCGTCTGGGATTGTCCTCCAACGGACTCGGTTGATGACGTATCTTGTGGGAGCGTCTCTTTCCCTTGAGTTAACTTGAAAGGGTTGGAAGTCCCAACTGTCTTTGGTTGTGATCAGCGCCACGGCGTGTGAGGAGAGCTTTACTCTAATGTTATGGTCGTCGTGACCCGAGCCTGATTTAGGCTATACACGCAATGGCGATAGAATGTGACTTAGCAACGTGAGTCAGCACACGCTGACTTAACCGGTTCAAGGACACCTGGAAGTGCCTTCCTAAGGGAGCTGAATCGAGCGGGTTCTGAGAAGAGGAACCCCGACTGGATTTGAGAATGATACAAGAGAGTAAAGCTGTCGACTACATCAGTCGACAGCTGCCTTATAACTAATCTTGACTGTACGCCTTTGTCAGCGATACAGCCACTACTACTAATGCTTGGTAATCGTCCACTAATCCTATCAGTCATCGTATCAGTAATCGTACAGTAAGCCATGACTAATCCACGACAAAGTCCTGAGTAAGTATTTGGGAGCGACTCGTCATCCCGCTTACGAAGATCAACGCTCAACACCGGCGAATCATAACACGATGGGTCAGTTGGGGGTATGCAGGTAGCGGCGACGATATCAAGGTTCTCAGATGCGTCTGTGTAGCGTTATCACCTAACGCTGGTTCGACTTGAACTGGTCTATGGCGTGATACTCGAGTGTATGGATGAATGTTGGAAAGTCACGGGCAACTTAACTAAGTTGCACTGCCACTAGGTCGCTCTGATAGACACTAGGGTATCCAAAGGATAAGCTTCAATCGACTGATTGGAAAGACGCGAAGAGGGGAGAAGAGAAGAGGCGATGGTGATGATTCAAGAAGACCAAGCTGAAGAGCCTTGGTCTTGACAGTACAGTTTATATACAGTTACTCGCTGGCTTTAAAGCGCAGCTTCGAATCCAAACCCTAGTACCGCTATACTAGTAATGAGTCATAGTCCGTTCTAATAATACCTGAAACACCGGCAAGCCCAAACACCGGTGACGCGTAAGTGTCCATGACTAATAACGGCTTACTATCGTAGTCATAACCAAATAGTAAGCGTCCCGAACTCCGAGACCTCGTAATCGTGATGATAAGTAGTCCGCGCAATGTCAAACCGTGACAGTCTGCGTCCATCAAGAGTTGAAGGACATGCACTCTGTAACATCGTCAAGAAAGAACACAGAACAGAACAGTCACTCACCGACATAAGCAAATCAATGCCCGATTCAGTTCAAATGACAGATTATCTGTTGTCGCTCCTATGATCTGTCTGATTCTGTATATCACAAGGTATGCTCTCCGGCTGGATGTCACCATTCCATATGACTTACCTGCACGAAACCATGCTTGGTGAATGGAACGAATGCATGCTGCCAATGGGATATTGTCCAAGTCAGAGAAAACGATGCCGAAAAACGTCGGCGGTTCATCTTCTTTGCTAGACTCCACTCTCCACACTTTTCGGTAGTGGATAACTGCAGTATGACAGCCTGAATGTTACGTGCGGACTGCACGTGAGCCTGACTTAGGCTACGTAACGGTGAACGCGATGACTTAGCAGGTTTCCGACTCTAGCACAAATGCAGAGTATCGTCTCAACGCTCGAAGGCAGAGTTCGACTTGCTGGCTTGCTTTGAACGCGACCCCGAAGGATGAGAGGAAAGACACAACTTTGAATACAAGATGAGAATGGTACAAGAAATCCAAGCTATCGACCACAACAGTCGATAGCTTCCTTATAACCTGTTCACACGATCCGCCTTCGTCAGCGAGACCGCCACTACTACTAGTCTGCTAGGTAATCGTCCACGGGTGTACAGTCATCGTATCCTAGGCCGTCAGTCAGCCATCAGTCAGTGTACAGTAATCGGTCAGTCATCCATCAGTCATCGTACAGTAATCGGTCAGTCATCCATCAGTCGTCGTACAGTAATTGTCCCCTTGATCACGCCCCCTCGGTTATCGGTTAGGTCAGATACCTACTATGACCCGGGACGTAACATCACCCCCTTCACAAGGGTGAGCGCCCTCGCTCTACTACCCAATTGGGCACCGCGGTCAGCCCCACATCCGTCTCGTGCTCATCCCGTATCCTCAAAAGAGCGTGAGCCCTACCTAGTCGCTTTGCCGAGTGACGCGCGCGGTCGACATGTACGAAAATGTCGTCCTCCAGTCTCTTGATCGCCGTTTCCAGCTCCTTGATGACTTCCTGGGACGCGCGGTAGCGCCTTACTTCAGCGGCTAAGGAAATGTCCCCTAGCCTAGCAAGGGCCTCGTCGACCTGGCGCCGTCCCCGGAAGTCAGCGCGTAGATACTGCAGTTCCTCGCGGGTGTACTCAGCTGCTGGCCCCATGTCTCGACATGGCTCGGCATGGATATCCCCTCGGTAGATCGGTGTGTAGCGCCCCATCGTCCCAAAGACTTCTGGGTTGTCGCACATCCATACCCACACATATCGGGCGGGGATGCGACGTCCCTCGTGTTCGATTACCATAGGGACCCAATTCATCCCATTGTTGAGGACGAATCCGCCGGGGGTAGGCGATATGGGACGGATAGGGCGCCTCGGCGCATTCGCTCGGCGCGTATTGACGGGTGAGGGATCGCGTGCTTCAGCGTAGGATGGTAGCCCTCGCATGGCGTACCCTTCCTCTGCAATCGGTCCGTAGACGACAGCAACAGGCGGTGCTCGTCCTTCGTCATCCATGGTTTCGTCGGCAACGTCGTCTGTTTCTTCTTCTTCAACTCGGGGGGAATGCGCATGGGAGTGCAGTGGCAGTAGTCTTGGGGGTTGTCGCATCGAGTGCAGATGATGTTGGCGTCGTGGTACGAGCCGTCGGAGGATTCGTCACTGTCGTATCGATCGACAGCGGTGGTGGACGTGAAGGCGGTGGAGGGCTGGAGGATACTTGCCTCATCAATTTCTGTATCCTCGTCCGTCTCTCCTGCGGCGTCATCTTCGTTACTTGGTCCAACCGCCATGAGGTCATCACCTCCTTCAACAACCCGTAATCCCTCCTCATCTGCCTCCACTCTTCCACTTGCGGGTGTGGGGAATCGCCGGCGAGCCTCGGCCACATCCCGATCTCGCTGTTCTCGTTCTTCTCGGTCTCGTTCGGTGGCTGTTCTGACATGTTCGATGGCCGAACAGAATGGGTCGTCCACGTTGTTGTTGTCGTCGTATGTGGTGAGGGTGTTGACGTTGGGGATCTCGTCAATGTTGATAATGGTGAGTGGGACATAGGACATGTTATGAGTGGGTGTGGAGGATGGAAGTTCCGTCGCTGCTGTTTTTATGTGAGTTTCAGCGGTTGGATTGGCTTGTTTGTACTTCCTTATCTCTTCGTCCGCATGTACGTCGTCCCACGGGACCCACTGGTTATCCGAGTCGGCGTAGCCTTTCCACTTGATCAGGTATTGTAGTTTGCGCCCACGTCCGTGCCTTCTTGAATCTAGTACTTTTTCGACCTCATATTCTTCCACGTCTCCTACCAGTTCTGGTGGTGGGCGTTGGTAGTTTGCGCCGTGAGTCATCGTTTCTTTGTAAGGGGTTAGGAGATCTGTGTGGAAAACATCATGGATGCTCCACTGCGTGGGAAGCTCGAGTCGATAGTTCATGGGAGACATCACCTGGATGATCCGGAATGGCCCATGTCTTCTGGGCGCAAGCTTCGTGGTTGGCTGATTGGTACGTAGGTGGCGTCCTTCAAGCCAGACTCTGTCCCCTATCTGGTATTTGGGGGTGTCACGATGCTTGATCCATGACTGTTGCGCGTGCCGCATGTGATTTTGTGCCTGTTCTCTTATCTCCTTCAATTGTTCTAGTCGCTTGTCGACCCTTGGTATTGGCAATTTCTTATCTGTCCAGTTAGTAATAGGGTGATAGCCCATTAGTAACCTGAATGGTGTTTCGCGCGTGGACTCATTGATCCAATTGTTGTGTGCGAACTCCGCAAGCGCCAGGTAGTCCGCCCAGTTGTTTTGTCGTTCGTTGGCCCAAAGCCTGAGGTACTGTTCCAACCATTGGTTGGTTCGTTCCGATTGTCCATCCGTTCGTGGATGGTAGGCTGTTGAGATATTTTGTTGTATCCCTAGGACTCGGCATAGTTCTCTTGTAAACTTTGACGCGAACCGGGGGTCCCTGTCGCTGATGATTTTTGAGGGTAATCCAAACCGCGCTACAACATGCTTTGCATAGAGCATTGCGGTTTCCTCTCCCGAGATTTCCTCTTTGCATGGTATGAATATGGCTGCCTTTGAGCAGTCGTGATCTGTGACTGTGAGTACCGAGTCGTATCCTCTCGACACTGGAAGTTTGGTAATGAAATCTAGCGTCACCACCTCAAATGGTAGCGCCTCTGGTTGTGGAAATATGGGTTGCAACGGTGCTCTTGTTTTTTGTGTGTTGACCTTGCATCGTTGACATTCTGCGCATCCTCGGACATATTCCGCAATATCTTGCTTCATTGTTGGCCACCAGTAGTGGCGCTCTACCAATTGCGTTGTTCCAGTGATTCCTGGATGGCCATGAATAGGGGGGTCATGGTGTGTGGAGATTACTTCTCTGATTTCCTCCATTGGTCCTGTTACGACGAGTCGTTGTCCCTGGTACCACCAGAGCCCGTCTGCTTTTGTCAGTTTGTGGGGGTCGACCCACTTGCGTATCTTTTGTTCGTCCTGTTGTGTGGTTGTCGTAGTTGTTCATACAAACATTTTACCTGGTAGTACGATGACGCCTTCGTTATCCTTTTCTCCTTGATCATAGTCGGGCCTTCGAGATAGAGCATCGGCTCGTCCATTGGCCGCACCTTTGACATGGTGTATCTCGAAGTTGTATTCTGCTAGTTCGAGTACTTCCCTGGCAATTCGCCTACTGATCTTCTGGGGATCCTGCCAGTACCTAAGGTTAAGATGATCGGAGAAGATGTGTACTCTGTGTGGTGAGCCAGCCAACAAATGTCGCCAGTTTCGCAACGCTTTTACGATGGCCAGCAACTCTAGGTTGTAGATGTCGTAGTTGCGTTCAGCAGCGTTGAGTGTTGCCGAGTAGTACCCCACAGGATGTCGCTTTCCGTCTAGTTTCTTTTGCAGTAGTACCGCTCCGACCGCAAATCCTGATGCGTCCACTTCCAGGTCGAATTGTTGGGTTTGGTCTGCGTGTGCTAGTATGGGTTCTGTGGTGACTCGTCGCTTGAGCGTGTCGAACGCTGCTTGATGTCTTGTTCCCCACTGCCATGGTTCGTCTTTTTGTGTAAGTTCGTTGAGCGGTTTGGTGATGTTGGCGAATCCTCTGATAAACTGCCGATAAAAGTTGCAGAAACCGAGAAATGATCGTACATCCTTTACTGATGTAGGTGTTTGCCAGTCGCAGACGCCCGAAATTTTGACAGGGTCCATGCGTGTCACCCCCTCTTCAAGGATTACCCCCAGGTAATCAATGCTGGGGGCATTAAAGACACATTTTTCGGGTTTGAAGAACAGATCGTGTTTCTGTGCTACCGCTAGCACATCACGGACTGCATCTTGGTGTTTTTTAATCGATAGTGGATGTCGTTTGGTCGCTATGGCGATATCGTCCATATAGACCCTGATTGTTGTTCCGGTTGCTTCGTGTTTCGCGATTGTTGGTTGGTATATGTTGTTCATGAAGCTTTGAAATGTGGCCGGTGAGTTGCATAAACCGAAGTACATGACGGTTGGTTCAAATAGTCCACGGCGTGTTTTGAACGCAGCCTTGGGTTCATCTCCTTCCTTGATCCTGATGTTGTTGTATCCTTGTCGGACGTCCAGTTTGCTGAATATCTGTGCCCCTCCGAGATCCCTGATTAGGTCATCAATAAGAGGGAGTGGATATTGGTTTCGTATGGTCCACTCGTTGATCTTCCGGTAGTCCTGCACGGGTCGTAGCTTTCCATCCTTCTTTTTGATGAAAAAGAAAGATGATGCGTACGGGGACTTTGAGGGACAAATATATCCCTTCTCCAGTTGTTCGTCGATAAACTCGTCCAGTGCTGCGTCTTCTACCCTTGTCATTGGGTATACTTTGCAGTCAATGACGTCTGGTGCTCCCTTTTTGAATTCAATTGCATGGTCACAGCTTCGTTTTGGTGGGAATCGTTTTGCCTCGTCTTCGCTGAATACTTGTGCGAATTGTTGGTACTCTTTTGGTATTTCGACGTTTTTGGTGTATTGCTTGGCGTCTATTGCAAGCTCGACCACTGATCGTCGTCCATATACTTGTTCTTCTAGTTTTGTCACGATTTGTTCTTTTGCTTCTGTCGTGAACATTCGTGATATCTTGACGTTGTTCTCTTCTTCCTTGAGCAACCTTGCTAGTACTGCTCTCTTGTCATTTGGATTGACTGATCGGAGCACTATGGGGAGCTGTTTTTCGTCAATGGTGGCGTGTCGCCAGCTAAACTGTGGTTCGTAGGTTGCGAGCCATGGATAACCTAATAGTATGTCTTCCTTGCCGATGTCGGTGATTAGGAAGCGCATCTCTCTCTGAGTCCCTCCTGTCTCCACGTTAAGCGTAAGGTAATGCGTAATCTGCCCCGCTTTATTAGTGGTATCGTCAATGTTATAAATGTTTTTGGGCTTATCTAGTGCCCGTTGTCCTAACCCCATCCTTTTGACGAATTGTGGATGGATAAAGTTGTCGGTGGCTCCTGAGTCCACCAATGCTTTGATGTCGGCCATATTGTAACTTGCACGAATTGATACTGGTACTCGCATAGATCGGTAGCGCATAATGTATACAGAGTTACAACGTATTGCCCTTACCCAGGCCGTCGGGTTCAGGCGTTTCCAAAATCCTGTCCCATCAACTGTTGTAGGACCAGGTCTTTCACTTCTTCGTCATCTCCTGCGACTCCTCGTAGCCATTCCGCCGCCTTTTCTTCTTTAGTTGGCGCGGTTTCGGCTGTGCGTGTCTGTGTGTCTCGGCATCTCCTTGGTTGTCTACAGTCACGGCTGATGTGACCCATCTTCTGACAGTTGTAGCACTGCATTTGGCTGTGATCTCTCTTGAACTGTCTTTGTATGAATCCTCCACGTGGTGGAAATGGTGGACGTGGGGGGTTATCATTGCGTCTGTGGTTTTGGAGTATATCTTCGGCTCCTGCTAATCGTCCCCGGACTCGATCTGCGGACGTGTCCATTCGGTCATCGTCTCAGAGGGGTGCGAGCAACTTAGCTAATGCTCCTCCTGGAGCTCTTCCTGGTTTGAAGGCATCGAGGTTGCCTCTGACCGTTTGCATGTGGATCCACTTCTGCTGTCTTTTCAAGGCCGACTCTCTCCATTCTTCATAGTTGCGGGGGTTGTCATGTTGGTACATTGTCTCATATAATGCGCGTGGTAGTCCTTTTGTGAAATACTTGAGCGTTTGCTCAGCGTTGATGTTGTATCCCGCATGTCGAACAAGTTGTTCGAATTGGGCGATATAATCATTGATCTTGCCATCCTTCATGTGGATACCGGCGTCGAGCTGGGCTTGTGCTCTTTCTTTACTAAGAACGTCGCCAAATTGCCTTTGAAATGCGTGGAGTAGGTTCTCCCACAGCCTGTTGTCGAATTGGTTGGTTCCTGTGGCGACTTCGTTAACGAGCCATCGGCTTGCCGACATGACCCATTGGTTAACCGCGTTTCCCTGAATGTATGTGAGGAACAACATAGCTTTCTGGTATTTATTCAGCATAGCTGAATGGTTTGCGTTGACTCCCGCGTAAACTTCCCATTGTAGGATAAACGCTTCTGCTTGTGACCTGCTTCCTGTAAATGTAGGTGGTGGGTTACCGATGAATTTGTCATTCCCTCCTGGGTGTGCGTTGTGGGCCACTGCGGGCCCTCCTAGGGGTGGTCCTCCTCCTCCTCCTGGTGGTCCGTTGTCTCGTGGTCGCAAAGGTGGGAATGGTCTGTTTTCAGGTGATGGTACCCTGTTACGATTGAGCCGAAATTCGTAGAACATTTCTGTTCCTTCAGGGATGCTTGGTGCGTCAGGGACATCTGGTCCCATAGCTCGATTAACGGCTTCCATGTCTTCTGGTTGTAATTGTTGAACGTGTCCTGTCTGTTCGTTTATGACAAGTCGGGGTGGCGATACTTCTGTTTGAGTAGTAGCCATATAGCTGAATGGTATTCCTCTGATTGGTTCAGGGATTTGTAACTCAGCTGTTCGCACGACTAATGAGTCGATTTCTGGTGATTGTACTGCGATTTCTTCCGGTTCAGCAGCTTCACTTCGTGGGGTTGGCGATCGTTCGCTAGTATGACTTGACGGGGTTGGAGTAGCTGTTTGTAGTTGAAACTCGGATCTGGGTGGTTCTGTTTCGAGGTTCAGTTCTTCTTGTCCATCTATGGTTCCTTGTTGGCTGATCGGTCGTGCGTCAATCAACGGTATGTTGATATGTAGATCGTCAGCCGCTGGTTGTGTTGCTTCGAAGTAATTGTTGGTGTTGTTCCACCTAAGTTCGACCCAGCAACAGCGCTCCTTGTTGAATATTACGGGATGAAATCGCTGTGCGGTAGCCGCTTCTGCGTAGTATCCTGTGTTGTTTTCCTCGGATCTTCTGGTATCCAGTATGTGTCGCCACCTTACTCGTCCTATCAGGTAACGAGTAGGTGCGTCTCGTTCTCTTGAATCGATACGATAGGGCACGAAGTCCCAACCGTCTTTGGTATTGATTGTTGCCACGGCGTTCAGTTTTGGAAGAGCTTGGATTTAATGTTACGTGCGGACTGCACGTGAGCCTGACTTAGGCTACGTAACGGTGAACGCGATGACTTAGCAGGTTTCCGACTCTAGCACAAATGCAGAGTATCGTCTCAATGCTCGAAGGCAGAGTTTGACTTGCTGGCTTGCTTTGAACGCGACCCCGAAGGATGAGAGGAAAGACACAACTTTGAATACAAGACGAGAATGGTACAAGAAATCCAAGCTATCGACCACAACAGTCGATAGCTTCCTTATAACCTGTTCGCGCAATCTGCCTTTGTCAGCGAGACCGCCACTACTACTAGTCTGCTAGGTAATCATCCACGGGTGTACAGTCATCGTATCCTAGGCCATCAGTCAGCCATCAGTCAGTGTACAGTAATCGGTCAGTCATCCATCAGTCATCGTACAGTAATCGGTCAGTCATCCATCAGTCGTCGTACGGTAATTGTCCCCTTGATCACGCCCCCTTGGTTATCAGTTAGGTCAGATACCTACTATGACCTGGGACGTAACACTGAAGTTGGCCTGCCGCTTCGCTGAGGAGTGCAAAGTACAGGGCACGCACAAGTCATGGTAGTATCTTCACAGCCTCTGCCAGTGCAGGAGCCCACCACCAGCCAATATGTTCCATGAGTGGAGACAAGGTATTCAAAGGCGGTTCCACAATGCACAGTCAAGAGTAGTTTCCGAGAGTCGAATGACTTGAGTTAAATGCATAAGTGATGGAGTAGGAGAGTGGTTAACCCCTCAAAACGTAACGTTGAACAGTCCTCAGTATGGGTCGAAGTCCTGCCCGATAGCATCTGTACCCCTCCGGTACCCCCGATACCCCCGGTACCCCCGAGAGGGGTAGGGGTACGGTGAGGGTTTCAATATCCGTACCCTTACCCCTACCCCTGCCTAACCCCCGACAATACCCTGGGGGTTTCTCATACCCCTGTCATTCTCTACTAACGTATGACCGGTTTTGCATTCATTTTCATAAAAGTTATTATAGCTGGGTCTACTTTCCAAAGCGTGAAGGCAAGGACTGGTGGCATCTAGACGTGCACATTCGTCAAGAGTCTTACTGCCACCAGGCACCATTACCTTCACTCTTTGTCCCTCACAACACGCGTCAAGTTAGGACTCTCTTAGCAACGCATCCTCGCCCATTTCGAACATATCCACTTCCTCAGAGATCACTATGAAAAGCAGAAAACTCCGCTGATAAGATTATAAGCATTGGTCGACTACAATGGTACAAGAGGTATAAGCTTGTCCAGAGCTTAAGTTGATATCCTGCACGTCCTGCGTGCGAAAGAAGGCGGAACGGTACTTGTGTAACTAGCCAGGACAAAGAACGATAGAGAGCGAGAACAGGAATGGGAAATGGGAAATGGGGCGGAGGCGACAAATTACAACATACATCAAAATGATTCTAAATCTGTGCTGGCTTCGGCGACGAATTTCTCGCCGCGATCGCCGTCCAATGTGAACAACGATAAAAATGGGGGAAGACTAAGAGCTCGAAAGATAAGGACTCTGAAGCCACGGTTGAGCTATTGTAAAACCGCTCGCCCACGTAGCACGCGATCTGAAGAGGCAAAGAGAAGATGGATGACAAAGGTAGCAACGACGGGCAGTGGGGGTTAGTGCGTGTAGCAGATGTGCATGACAAAGAGATGGTGACAAAGGGAGGTACAGGGCAGGATGGGTGGATAGAGGGTGAACAATGTGAGGAGACAGTAGCTTGAGTACGGTTAACGGGACGGAGTGCATGGTAGCCAGAGGATGGACGGAGCACTGGGGAGTTCGGAAGGAGGTAGATAGCGGTGAGGCGACACCGGGAAGGAGAGGACGGGATAAGACCTGCCACTTGATGCGACGAGCGGGAAGGAGTGTCAAGAGGGTGAGATGGAGAGTAAGCAAGAGAAGACGCAAGCGGAAGAGAGTGCGTAAACCTAGCAAGAAAATGGCTGGAGGGAGTGGAAGGAGAGGGGGGAGGGACCGGAAACGCGGTGCAAGGGGAGAGCGGACACGTCGAGAAGATGCCAAAAGGGAAGGGGACGAAAGCGACAGTTGCCCTCGCATGCACAGCAAGGACACGGTGGGAGTGACGTGGAGTGAGTAGGAGGAAGTGGAAGTAAAAGAAGGCGGGAAGGCAGTGGGAAGAGGGGAATAGGGCGGGGAGACAGCAGGTGCGCTGAGGAGATGGAGAGAGGAGAGTCAACGCTTGCGACTCAGATGATGGCAAGGAAGGAGTGGGGAACGTGGGCACTATGCATACAGTGTGGGAGAAGGGGATGAGGCAAAGAAGAGGCGGGCGCACCAGGCAGACAGGATTGGGGGAAGATAGTGACACGGGTAAGTTAAGCAAACGGGGAGAGAGTAGACTGAGAGTAGTGACGTTCTCACATACGATGATGAGGGGAGCATAGGCGCACCAGGCGGGGAGTTAGGTGAGCAGACAGCGCTATGGCAGGGGAGACTAGTAATCGGAGTGGAACACCACTAGCGTGCGAAGGTAATGAGGGCGAGCATAGTAGTAGGTGGAGAGAGGGTACAGTGAGGGCACAAGCGAGGGGGCGGCTGCGGGCCAGGGAAAAACAATGTCAGAGATACGCCAGCACAGAGTCCTCTCGACCAATCCACCAACTATGTCAACGCCAACAATGGCAGTCTCCCAAAACCACTGTCGTCCCTGGAAGTGCCTTTGACCGCTTCATCACTTTCCTCACGCGCATATACGGACTCACGACCGCCAGAATATCTTGGAAAGTACTGATTTTGCAACCGCCAATTCGAGCGCGAGAATTCAATATTCAAGCTTCAAGTGACGATTTTTTTCCCTACTCACTCACCTCCTTGCTTAACTACGTTGCGTCAGTTGGTGGTGATTTTTGGGGTCTAGGCGATGATAATTTATACCACATCCCACCCAAGTGAGCCACCTATAACCTTTTCTATCCGAGTCCTGACCTTCCCGTAGTATCTCCACAATCGTTGATATCCTGGCGGCAAAGGATATATATCCTGAGCGTCTTACCAGGAAAATTAGCTTGCTGATGGTTATGAAGGATTCTAGTGAGCTTGAGCCATTACGCCAACGACTCTCTCTGTCTTACTCATGCTGAACAACTTAGCCTCTCTTCTATTGACTACCTCAACACCTCTGCGCCTCCATTTACCTTCTACTGTATGTACGCAAGCACGACGGTCTCGTCATCTACGATTCGATCACCGCGAACGACACCCGCCAAGCGAATATCCGCAACTTCAACGACGTCGCCGTCGATGTCAATGCGTCGGCAATCCCTCAATAGGTATGGGTGACACCCAATATGGTCGATGGTGGCCACGATACTACTATCGACTACGCGGCCAGCTGGCTCGACGTCTGGCTCCTCCCATTGCTCAACGACAATCATACTCTGATCCTCCTCACATTCGACGAAACTAAGACGTACACCATCAACAGCCAAATCTGCGCCGTGCTGCTCGGAGGTGCTATCCCCGATACTCTTCGCGGCACGGTCGACTCGACCTACTATACGCCCTACTCGTCCCTCTCGACCGTCGAGGCAAATTGGGGTCTCGGTTCGCTCGGCCGCGGCAACACGAAAAAGTAAGTCCTGCGTTTTCCCTCTCCATTTCCCACTGGTAAAACCAACGTCTTCTCATTCATCGCCAATGCAACGAACTACACAAACCTCGACATCTCCGGTGCCGACATCCCACTGACGAACCTAACCGGCAACATCCTAGGCCCGCTCAACGCGGAATACTACGTGCCCTTCACAGCGCCGAATACATCCGCCGTCGGCGCGGGCGGCGGACCCGTATTCGTCGGTCCCGGCATGGATACCAACTTGACTGCTGCAAACGCGCCGGCACCCGTTAACCTTACTACGAAGAACGAGACGGTACCCTGGAGCGGCCCACGCGTCGCTGCTACCGCGTCTAACTCCACGACTAGTGGAAACAAAAGCGGCGCGGTGGGCGCCAGGGACGGTGTTGTCGACGCTACGGTCCTTGTCGCGCTTCTGGCAGGCTTGGCGGCGCTTCTTCTGGTCTGATCCGGGCTGCAAATGCCCATGCACGAACAGTGTTGATTTGCTGTTACTTATTCGGGACTTCGTTTAGCGTTTAGCCAATGTTTGTTTTTCATGTCTGAGGCTTTATTTATTACCTACCAACACGAACACGCAGGTTTATTACGAAATTAGTCAGTATGGTAGGGGACCTTAGACTCGTGACCAGCCGTTCGAATGAGAGGATTTTGCCAGTGCGTCATAGAACGAACGGTTACCGGTCTAAGGGCACCTGGCACTGGTGCTTTTACACTGATTGAATATCTTGGCAAGTATCTTGGGGCAGACAATCTTCTACGGCATGGCTTGAGATAAAGGCAGTCGCATATGTTTCCTTGGAAAGCAGGATGCTGCATAAGACTTCAAAATATGGTATTATTGAAGGCAGGCTTGCCAAAGTTATGCAGAGATAAATCGCACGCCGAAGTGAGATTATTAATTCACCGGAGAGTTATTGGTACTATCGTCTTGCAATACAGACATACTATCCACTACAGTACTCCCTATGGGGGGGACAGAATATTTCTGAATTAAGTCAATAATTCTGTCTAAGACCAAATCTTTCTGCACCACAGAAAACTTGTCGGCGAATGTTGTAACAAATTCTTGGATATCGTTGTGAATCCCTTTCTTGTGGCCGGAGCTAACATGCCTGTTGATGACTTGCTGGACACTTTCCGGAGAAATATCGCCAGAGGTTGTGCTGAAAATGGCGTCCAAGATGACCGTTAGATTTACAATGTAGCCCATTAGGCAGCGGACATCTTTCGGTCTGGTTTGTGCCAGTGCAAGAGATCAAGCTAAACTCCCAGACAAATAACACGTGCTCACCTTCCCTGATACACGCTGTTGACCCAATCTGCTACTCCGACCTCGGCTCTAGTTAGGTTGGAACTACTAAAGTCGTGGCTGAGAATCTACTCTTATTATTACAACGATCGTACTCACTCCGACCCCGGACTATGAGATCGGGGTAGGTCTTTGACCAGGTGGGACATCTTGGCTTTGAACTCATCGCTCGAGAGATACTGGTTCCCATAAGCAACTAGCAGAAAAGACAATCGAGGAACCAACCCTGGAATTGTCGTTGACATTCCATATCTCGACCAGATCTACGTGGATAATGTTCACGCAGCTCTTGAGAGTCTGATGGTCAAAGTCGACTCTGCACCCTAGGTGATGCCAATACCCTAATGGGCCACGTCATGTTAGAAAATTTAGTCATCACCACGGGTTAGTACTCCCACCGCTTCGTCCGGCTCTAGGAAGAGGACACGATTAAGATGGTAGGCGCCCAATACGTACATCACACGTACTCGATCGAAGCTTGGACAACGATATCACGGCCCCCTCGTAATGCTGCCGACCACGCAAGACGTTCGGCACTTATTCGTTGCCTTTCGCCGCGAACGCCGAACCCCCCTGATGGATCGCGTGGGCCCGGAATGAAGGCATCTGTCGTCACGACTAACTTCTCGACGAGATCAGCGTATCCTGGCTCCCCTGACGACGAGTATATTAGTTAGACGACCACCTGCGAAGCATACGGATAGGAAGAGAGTAGGTACCAGAAACTATTTCTGCTGGCACTTCCCGTAGGTCTTTATCAAAGTGGCGGCGACAGGAGTCCTCGCACATTTGAAGTGCTACGGCCTTCGCGAGTTCAGCGTCGCCACTGGCATTTCTAGGAAAAACACCTGAGACAACCACGTCGAATTTGGTGAGAACGAGAACCACAGGCACTGGAGGTCACGTCGGAGCTATTCATTGAGTCGTACATAATATGAACGTTCTCACCAGTTCTCGTGAGCAGAATCTCTTCCACTCCTTCTCCGAAATTCCCGTCAATGGCGTCAGATGCAGGGACACATATCCTAAGTTATTTTCTTTAGTGACACGAGGACAATAACAATCAGAAAGAAATCTTCTACCAGACAGCGTGCAATCTTTCTGAAGCTGGGCGGCTCTTGTCGGTACGACGCGAGATGAAGTCCCGAATTTCCAGTAAGTTCTGTGAATCCCCAGCCCGATATTCCAACCCAGAACACTCATGGACTATGAGGTAGCGATTATCTTCCGTACTATACTCGAAGGTGATATCGGGTTTCCCAAGCGCTTGCTCTGTTGTTGCCTTGTTTCCATTGCACAGTCGACTAGGTGAGGCAGATAACTAGTGGAATACGTACTGTTATATCCGCCTTGAAGACAGCTTTGATGAGAGACGATTTTCCAGAGCCGCTCTGTTGTGAAATGCGGCATCAACATCAATTTTGGTATACGACTCGCCTGAGCGCAGCACGTGCATACCTTCCCTACAACAAGGATTCTGAATCTACAGAAATTTCAAAAAGGTGAGAAGTATATGATAGAGGCAAGGAACACACTTGAAGTCTTCAGGGAGGACTTTCTGTATTGTCGGAGTGAGTGGTCTACAGACGTTCTCGTTAACGGGCCGTGCTGTGGGCGTTGCTGTTGAATGACGTGATCACTGTCATTGAGAGTGCATGTTCCCAAAAGGATTGTACTCACCTGCGCTTGTTAGTCTACTACTGGATGGGGTTATGGATGGCAGTGCCTGGACCCAACGGGGTACTAATAATCGCAACTTCGTGAATAGGGGTGACTGCACCCTATCACGGGTGAGCCGTCGTCCATACGCTCGACCTTCGGGAGACTCGTGCCTCGGCCTCGTACCACTTTGTTGGGGCGAGTGTGCAATGTCATGGACTTTGCTGCTGACGACCTCCACCCTGTCATCTACCTCCTTCATCTCGTCATTGCGGCGAGCGATTGTCTGGACTTCGGTTTCTGCCATCCGAGCCACCTCTTGCGTCAATTTGTCCAGCTGCTGTAGTGCGTCCTCGACACCACTCCTTCCAACCAGCCTCTTGAAAATCTTCCCTACAAGAAGGTCGATTTTGGTCAAGATTTTGGTGAAAATAATTAGGAACGACATACTCGTTCGTCCCTGCCCAACCTCGTTCGTCACATTCCCAAGGATCAAGAGTACCTCGACCATGATCTTTATGATGACGTCCGTCATAGCTGCGGTTGGCTTGACCCCTGTATATGCCACAAGACGCTGAAAAAAGTGCTCAATGCGGCCAAACATGTCTACAACTGCATCTTGGCCACTGCGGACATTCTTAATGGCCTGAAAGATGTAGGTGTTACCAAGACACTGGCACACATACTGGGTCAAGGAAGATGCTCACTTGCAGGAGAACACCAATCCCGGCACAAATCGCAATCAAAGGTGAGAACACCTGTAAGTCACTCATGTTAGAAGGCTGACCTCAAGCGGCTCAACGTCTCGCAATTTACCAGCCCAACACTGTTGCCGAGGGTAGCAGAAAATGCGCTCAAGACATGTACTGTGGGAACCAACAACTTTGTCCACTGCTCATCTGCACTTTGGGATTGATCGAGCGGCTCGACTTGGGTTCGGAGTACTGCTATAATGGCACCGGGAGAGTCGCAGAACTGCAGCTGGGCGGCTAGGGGATGAGAGACGATATCACACTTTGTCTGCTTGTGGTAGTCTATCAAAGCAGCTGTAAATATTGTCCCATAGTTTCTGGAAGAAGTGAAAGCAGATGGCACTTGAGTCGGAGTGCTAGTTAAAGGAGAAGACATGGTGCCAGTCGGGAAGAGTTCGCTGGTAACGAGAGAGGACTGGAGTGAGAGCACAGTGATCATACCACTTTCCGATTCGGAAATTCGCGAAACTGACGCGGGGTTGTCAGGAAAGGCGCAGGCATGACAACGAACATAAAGCTTACGTTTCCCTCCGAAGGTTGAAAGCGAACATACCCTAACAATTTGTGTATCAGCGGTTTCACCGTCAATGTTGTCGCCGGACGATAGATCTTTCGGGTGTTAACCGTAAAAATAGAACAGTTGTAGCACGAGTAAGGACTCACCCGGGCCCAACTCAACCTCATGAATCGCTAGCTTGGACCTTCGGAGGCATCTTAACACTACATCCGGTTGGAGAGCTTCGAGTGACTGCAGGTCTGAAAATATCAGTACTGTTGGCGCGTTCCCAGCATAAGTCTACTCACAGCACCATCGCCGAGTCCGTCGAGCAGTGCTAGGTCATCATCATGAACGATGGCCATATCGCAGTTCGGTCTCTCCTATATAGTGCGGACTATTAGTATTAAAGGCACAGAAAAATAGCAAGCCTTTTGCCCACGGCCCTCACTTCGGCAAGGAATTCTAGTATGACATGAAGAGGGTCGCGGTACTTTAAAACTTTAGACGATGACTAGAACGCGAAAAGGGTACCATACCTTTGGTACAGTTGGCATCGATATGAGTGTCGCTTCCGGCTCACTGTCGTCGTCCTTTGGGTCTGGATTGGGTCCCGCCGCCGCTCTAAGCTTGTGCCACCATATCATGCGCTTACGGACGCGAAACCCTCGAATAAATATACACTGATCCTCGGGCAGGTTCTAACACGAATGGAATCGCGCCAAAGGTATCTCAGCATCTATTGGTGAAAATCACTGCGTACCATCATACCTCACCACTAGGTCCCCGATGCCACACCGTGGCCCCTGTTTTGCGCTCAGGTGAGAATAGCCAGTTGATTTTGGAATGGGTCGCTTCAACACCAAACGATACTCGGGAATCTGCCTGGCCTCCAAGAAAAGCGACATTCGCCGAAGATCTTGTGCGATCGGTCCCAGTGAGGAGGACGATATCTTCCATCTGACTGATCCCCAAGCCTTTTCCCTGGCTCCAGGCGAACCACTGGTCTATGTGCTTGATCATCCACTTTCCAAAGTCTTCGTGCACTACCGTATTCTCTCGCTTGGCTTCTATTGGAAGGGATAATACCGCACCCAGCTTTTCTTTGCACGAAAACACGACTTCCCCGGGGTCTAGTGGCCTGAGAGAAGATGAGTTACACGACACATGAGTTGTGAACCTCGTAAACCTCATAGCCATTCGCCCCAATCCATCGGACTCCAAGGCGACTCCAACCGAACAAAAGTTGTCTGGAAAAAGTGTACCAGAAATGAGATGTCTTGGCACTTTGGGCTGGAATTGCTCGTGGTTATCCGGGACACCAAAGTTTTCATGGGATGGATCATCTGCGGGCAGCAAAATATTGAAGAGGCGGTGGAATCTGCCTTCGTTGATATAACCGACGTCGCCAACACTGGCAACGTCATAGAGATCCCCTGGAGACGGCTCCCAAAGCGCATGACCGTAGGCAGGAAACCTAATTGCCAGTTGATCGCGAAAGATATCATAGTGGGCCATTGTAGCGGCGTATTGATCACGAACGACCCTAGAAATTCGTGAGCGCTGATAGTAAGAGGGAGATTATCAGCTTTTAGCCATTTACGGTAGATTCATCATGCATTCATGCCCTTACGAAGTAATTGCCAGATTTGGTTCTAACCAAATATTAATTTCGAATCCGCCAAACCGAATCGCAGTGCCCCATCAACTCGCTCACCCACCTCCTTGTCGTTTTCTAATCTCGCAACCTAAGGCATTGTTCTCGACCAGTATCAAGTCATCCATCTGAGCCAAATTCCGCATCACCAATTACATGTACTGTACTGCTTTCTACAAGACTACAACTGTATTACGGTATTATACAATTTTAGCTACAGATTTTTGTTGTCTCTGCGTCCAAGACCAAATACTTAATATGTCACATCGGCAGAGAAGACCCTCCCGCCATTGCTTCTGCGCGTGAAAACGATGATTCCTCCAAGCGAGGATCCTCGGAGTTTCAGGGAAAAGGGAAAGGGAAAACATGGTTACTCCAGTAGCCCATTCCGTATCAATCGTGTTTTAATCGGAGCAAAGGAGCAGATGCAGAGATACGCCTTTGTCAGACCCATGGCGATGTGGGACTGTTCTGGCACTTTCGGCTCACGGAGTTTGTTGATGACGGGGTTACCAACAAGCATGTAGGGCGCCGCAAGCTGAGAACATCTCATCGAAATGGCTTGAATTGAGTGGCTTGAATTGAACCGAGTGTATCGCAAGTCCAATGTGGGAGAAGTGGATGAGGCAAAGAAGAAGCGGACGCGCCAGGCAGAAAGGATCGGGGGAAGATGGTGAGAAGGGTGGGAAAACCGGGAGAGAGGATGAGAGCAGTGACGTTCTCACAAACGACGATGAGAGGAACATAGGTGCACCAGTAAGGTAGTTAGGCGGGCAGGCAGCGCGATGGCAGGGGAGACTAGTAATTGGATTGGGGCATCCACCAGCATGCGAAGGTGATGAGGCCTTCGATGAGGGCGAGCATAGACTGAGTATAGTAGGTGGAGAGACGGTACGGAGAGGCCGCACAAGTGAGGGGGCGGTAGCAGCGGGCCGGGGAAAAACACCAATCCACCAATTATGTCGGCGCCAACAATGGCAGTCTCCCCAAGGCCACTGTCGTCCCTGGAAGTTCCTTCGACCGTTTCATCTTTGTCGGTTTCACTTTCCTCACGCGCATATACGGACTCACGACCACTGTACTTGCAAGATTATCTTGGACAATACTGATTTTGCAACCACCAACTTGAGTGTGAGAATTCAAGTTGCGATTTTTTTTTCCTGCTCACTCGCCTCCTCGCTTAGGCCACCTTTCCTAATCTCACGACGCAAGGCATCCTTCTCGATCAGCATTAGTTAGTGGTGATTTCTTTGGTCTTGGCGATGACAACGAATACGGTACCGTATTCCACTAAAGCGAGTGATCTCTCATTTTTTTCCTATCCGGGTCCTGACCATCCCGTAGTATCTCCACTACCGTCGATCCCCTGATGAAAAAGACATCCACTGGGCATCTCACCAGGAGAGTATGCCTACTAACGATTACGAAGGGTTCACGTGAGCTTGAGCCATTACGCTGACGACTCTCTCGGTCTTACTCGTGCTGAACAACTTAGCTTCTCTTCTGTTGGCTACCTCAAGAGCTCTGCGCCTCCAGAAACCTTCTACGTACGTAAGCACACGGTCTCATCATCTACGATTCGATCTCCGCGAATGAAACCCGAAGGACGACTGTCCGCAACATCAATGACTTCGCCGTCGATTGCAATGCCTCAGCTATCCCTGAATGGGTATGGGTGACGCCCAATATGCTCGACGATGGCCACGATACCACCATCGACTACGCGGCCAGCTGGCTCGATTTCTGGCTGCTCCCATTGCTCAACGACACCAACTTCAACGATAATCATACTCTGATCCTCATCACATTCGACGAAACTGATATGTACATTATCAACCACCAAATCCACGTCGCGCTACTCGAAGGTGCCATACCCGGTACTCTTCCCGGCACGGTCGACTCCACCTACTGCACGCACTACTTTCCCTTTCCACCGTTGAGGCAAACTGGCTTCTCGGTTCGCTCGGCCGCGGCGACACAAACAAGTAAGTCCCTATCCTTACGTACTCCCCTCCCAAAAACCAAAACCAACCACTCGCCTCCACTCCATAGAACACTCTCGAACGTCTTCTCATTCGTCGCCAACGCAACGAACTACACAAACCTCGACATCTCCGGTGCCGACATCCCACCGACGAACCTAACAGGCAACATCCCAGCCTGCTCAAACCAGAATAGTACGTGCGCTTCACGGCGCCGAACACGTCCGCCGTCGGCGCGGGCGGCAGTCCCGTCTTCGTCGGTCCCGGCATCGATACTAACTTGACTGCTGCGAACGCGCCTGCAGCTGTCAACCTTACCGCGAAGAACGAGACCGTGCTCTGGAGCGGCCCACGTGTCGCTGCCACCAAGTCTAACTCCACGACCAGTGAAAAGAAAAGCGGCGCTTTGGGTTTGGGAGGGTATTGTCGGCGCCAAAGTGCTCGGCGCGCCTTTGGCGGGCTTGGCGGCGCTTCTTCTGGCCCGATCCGGTCGGCATAACTTAATACTCATGCACATTACTTTTCCTTACGCTGGTTTGTCAAGGACGAGGGCTTTTGTTTTTTCGCTGATGTTTGGTCCGGGTGTAGGGAGGGTCTTGGGTTTCTTACTTACCAACATGAACTTTGATATGAAATTGGCTGGTAATGATAAGAGCTGCAGCGGCGCTGTCGAATTATTTGAAGTTAAAGGCGGTCTCAAGGAATTTCTTTAGTCAGAACAGTATTGACAGCCTTATTACGAAAGACTTGAAAGATCATGAAGGCTGGCCCGAGCAATAATTGTGAATGTCGGCCCAAGGGAAGATAACGAAGATGGCAAACGCGAGAGACAGAAACGGCGAACAGACGCTCGACCAGGGACACAGACGAAGACCAGGCTTCGTTCACACCGAGAAAAGCCATGTTCGTTTTTGAAGGCGAGCCTGCCAAGTTTATGGGACTGGATCCTAATGCAAGGCTAAATCATGAACCAGACTTACAAGGATTATTATAAGTCCTAGAAAGACTGAGCTATAATTGCTATTGTTACACTCTACTATCCACTGCAGCACGTATTTCTTGGGTCCACGTCCACGCTCAACATGAGACTCGTGAGGTGTGAGTCCGTAGGCTAAGGCATTGAACTAGTATTGCCTGTGGGGGTGGACACATAATGCTGAATTAAGTCAATAATTTTCTCCAAGATCAAATCCGTGTGCTGTAAATAAAACCCCCATTCAAAATTCCCTGTAACAAATTCACGGATATCGCGGTGAATCTTGTCCTTGTTTCCAGAACTGACATGGCTATCAATGGCCAATTGGACATTTTCTAGGGAACCATCGCAGGTTGTGTTGAAAATACCATCTAAGATGACCACGAGGTCTACAATGTAGCCCATTATGCAGCGGACATTCGCCTGACTAATCGATGCGAGAGATCAAACTAGCCTTCGAGAAAGAGAACACGAGCTCACCTGCCCTTATACACACCGTGGACCCAAATCGCGAAATCGACAGCAGCTCCGCTTGGGTAGGGACTACAACGGCAGTGGATAAGTATCTACTCTCGATGTTAGGTCACGAAGACTGTACTCACTCCGACGTCATACTAAGAGAGCTAGCAGGGCCCACTAGGTCTTTGACAACGTGGGACATCTTGGCTTTGAACTCATAGCTCGAGAGATACTGGCTCTCATACTAAGCAACCTGCACAACAGGCAATAGAGGAAACGAACCTTATCCTTGTCACGGTCATTGAGGTTCCAGATCTCAACGAGATCTTCGTGGATAACTGTCACGCAGCTCTTGAGCTTCTGATCAGTGAATTCGACGTTAGACTGTAGGCGGTGCCAATATCCTAATAGCACAACGCTATGTTAGCGTCCAGCAATGACCACGAGCTAGCACTGACGGCTTCGTCCAACGCTAAGAAGACAAGGTTAAGATGGCAGGCGCCAAAAATAATACCACGTACTCGATCGAAGCTTGGAAGACGATATTATGGCTCACTCGTATTGCTGCCGACCATGCGAGAGGTACGGCGCTAACTCGTGGTATTTCCTCATAAACACCAGATCCCGTTGTTGGACCGTCTGAGCCCAGAATGAACCTGTCTGTCATCGCGACTAGATTCTCGACGAGTTCGGCGTATCTCGGCTTGTCTGAGGACGATCAAAGAAACCAGATGAACACCCGACGAATCGTATGCAGAAAAAGAGAGTAGGTACCGGAAACTATCACTGCCGGCACGTCCCTTGGGTCTTTTTGGAATAGACGGTGACAGGAGTCTTCGTACATTTCGCGTGCCCTGGCCCTCGCATGTTCATGCTGCCGTGCATCACCACGCTCGATATCAAAAGGGACTTTCGAGACAACCACGTCAAATTTGGTGAACGCGAGAATGACGGGCACTGAAAATCACGTCGGTCCAATTTGAAAGCTGTATATAATCTGAGTTCTCACCGGTTCTCATGCCCAGAATCTCCTCCACTTCCTCTCCGAGATTCCCGTTAATAGCGTCAGATGCGGGGACACAAATCCTACGTTATCTTTCATCAGTCATACCGAAACAAGCATCGAAATAGTAAGAGCTCTCTACCAGACGGCATGTAATCTTTCTGAAGCTGAGCGACCCAGGTCAGTGCGGTCCAAGATGAAGTTCCAAATGTCCAGGAAGTTCTGTGAATCTCCAGCCCGAGATTCCAATCCAGAACACTCATGGACTATGAGGTAGCGATTATCTTCCGGACAATATTCGAAGTTGATATCGTTTTTCCCAAGCGCTCGCTCTGGTGCTGCCTTTCCCCAATGCACAGTCAACTGGGCAAGGCGGATAGTCAGCAGACTAAATACGTACTGTTACATCCACCTTGAAGACAGAACTGATGAGGGACGATTTTCCAGAGCCGCTCTGGTGTGCAATGCGGCACCAACATCAATTTGGAATGCGAATTGTCTGAGGCGCAGGACATGCGTACCTTCCCTACAACGAGGATTCTGAATCTACAGGATTTTTCAAAAGGTGTGAAGCATAGCATAAAGCCGAGGAACGCACTTGAAGTCTTTAGGGAGGACTTGCCGTACTGTCGAAGTGAGTGCGGGAAGAGGTCTGGGAGTTGCTATTCACCGCCGTGATGACTGTCAGTGAGAGTACGTTTGTCTGAAGCGATCGTTCTCACCTGCGCTGATTAATAGTCCGAGTGACTCATGTTCTTTCTTTATGTCGCTCTGTTGAGAAAAGTGAGGCAAGCCCTGCACTTTGCTGTTGACGACCACTACCTTGTCATCTACCTCCTTCATCTCGTCGTCATTGCGGCGAGCGATTGTTTGGACTTCCTTTTCTGCTAAACTGTCATCGATGTCATCTACCTCCTTCTTCTCGTCGTCATTGCGGCGAGCGATTGTTCGGACTTCCTTTTCTGCTATCTGAGTCACCTGTTGCGTCAATTTGTCCAGCCGCTGAAGTGACTCCTCGACATTCTTCTTTCCAAGCAGCTTCTTGAAAAACTTGCCTGAAAGAAGGTCAATTTGGAGGGTAAAATTGACGAAGAAGAACATACTCATTCGTCCTTGCTCAATCTCGTTCGTCACGATTCCAAGGATAAAGAGTACCTCAACCATGATGCTCGTGATACTGTCCTTCATGGCTGCGGTGGGCCGGACCCCCACAAGACGCTGAAAAAAGTGTTCGATGCGGCCAAACAGGTCTACAACCGCATCTTGGCCATTATGGTCATTCGCAATGGCCTGAAGGATATAGGTGTTACCAAGACATGCATACTGGATCAAGGAAGATGCTTACTTGCAGGAGAACACCAATCCCGGCACAAATCGCAATCAAAGGTAAGAACACCTGTAGTCACTCATGTTAGAAGGCTGATCTCAAGCAGTTCAACGTCTCGCAATTTACCGATCCAACACCTTCGCTCAGGGTAGCAGAGAATGCACTCAAGACATGTACTGTGGGAACCAGCCACGTTGTCCACGTTGTCCACTTTTCATCTCCGCTTTGATGGACTTGGGTTCGGAGCACTGTTATGATAGCATCCGGAGAGTCGCAGTACTGCAGCTGGGCAGCTAGGGGATGAGAGGAAATATCACACTTTGTTTGCTTTTCGTAAACTTTCAAAGCAGCTATAAAGATATTCTCCAACTTTATGGAAGAGGTGGTGGTGGACGGAACTTGTGGCCTGGTCCTAGTTGAAAGCCCGGGTGTACAAGAAGTAGTTTCAGCCGCGGGGCGTTCGCTGGTAAGGAGAGGAGATTGGAGAGCGCGCGTGGTGATCATACGACCACATTCTGAGTAGGAATTTCTCGAACCTGTGGCGGGGCTGTGAGAACGAATGGAGGTACGACAACGAATATAAAACTTAATTTTACCTTCAAAGGTGGTTGAAAACGACGCTACCGCAACAACTTTTATATCAGCACATTCTGTATCAGCATTTGGACTGTTGTTTACAGACAATAGATCTTTCGGGTGGACGCTGTGAAAAATAGAAGTTGTAGCACAGATAAGGACTCACCCGGGCTTAACTCAACCTCATGAATCGATAGACTTGAGCTTCGGAGGGAACTTAACACTACTTCTGTTTGAAGAGCTTCGAGCGACTACAGGTTTGAGAGTATCAGCACTATCTGTGCATTTACAGCAGAAATGTCTACTTACAGAACCATCACCAAGTACGTCCAGCAGTGCTAGGTCATCATCATGAACGATGGCCATATCGCAGTTAGGTCTCTCCTATACAGTGCGTACTATTAGTATGAAAGGCACAGAAAAATAGCAAGCCTTTTGCCCACGGCACTCACCTCGGCGATGTATTCTAGCATGACATGAAGAGGATCGCGGTACTTTAAAAGCTTAAGAAGGTGACTAGAAACGCGAAAAGAGTACCATACCTTTGGCACAGTTGGTATCGATATGAGTGTCGCTTCCGGCTCACTGTCGTCGTCCTTTGGGTCTGGATTGGGTCCCGCCGCCGCTCTAAGCTTGTGCCACCATATCATGCGCTTACGGACACGAAACCCTCGAATAAATATGCATTGATCCTCGGGTAGGTTCTAGCATGGATGGCATCGCGCCAAAAATATCTCAGCATCTATTGGTGAAAATCACTGCGCACCATCATACCTCACCACTAGGTCCCCGATGCCACACCGTGGCCCCTGTTTTGCGCTCAGGTGAAAATTGCCAGTTTATTTTGGTATGGGTCTCGGTATGGGTTGCTTCAACACCGAACGATACCCGGGCATCTGCCTGGCCTCCAAGGAAAGCGACATTAGCCCAAGATTTTGTGCGATCAGTCCCAGTGAGGAGGACGATATCTTCCATCTTATTGATCTCTAATCCTAAACCCTGGGTCCAGGCGAACCACTGGTCTATGTGCTTGATCATCCACTTGCCAAAGTCTTCACGCACTACGGTATTCTCTTGCTTGGCTTCTATTGGAAGGGACAATACTGCGCCTGGGTTTTCTGTGCATGAAAACACGACTTCCCCGGGATCTAGTGGCCTGAGAGAATATGAGTGACACGAAACTTGAATTGTGGTCCTCGGAAACCTCGTAGCCATATGCCCCAATCCATCGACAACATGGTGACTCCGACGAGCAAAAGTTATCTGGAAAAAGAGTACCAGATATGAGATGTCTTGGCACTTTGGGCTGGAATTGCTCGTGGTATTCTGGAACACCAAAGTTTTCATGGGATGGATCATCTGCAGGCAGCAAGATATTGAAGAGACGGTTGAATCTGCCTTGGCTGATATAACCGACGTCGCCAACACTGGCAACGTCATAGAGATCCCCTGGAGAGGGCTCCCAAAGCGCATAACCCGCCTAGGCAAAACCTAATTGCAGCTGATCGCGAAAGATATCATAGTGGGCCATTGTAGCAGCGTAATGACCCTAGAGATTCTTGAGCGCTGATAGTAAGAGGAGGGAGTTTATCACTTCACGGTAGATTCATGATCTTACGAAGTAATTGCCAAAATTGGTTCCAACTGAATGCTAATTTCGTACCCGAACTGCAGGGTGATTCCCCATTCATTCACTCACCTCCTTGGGCTGCCTTTTCTGTCCTCGCAACCTAAGGTATTGTTCTCGACCAGTATTAAGCTATCCATCTGAGCCGAATTTCGTATAACCAATTACATGTACTGGACTGCTTCCTACTACTGTATTACAACATTGTACGATCTTAGCTACACATTTTTGTTGTCTCTGTGTCAATAGCATAGCAAGACCAAATGCTCACAATGTCGCATCGGTAGAGAGGGCCGGAAGGGCCCTCCCGCCAATGCTTATGCGTGTAAAAACGATGATTCTCCGAGTGAGAATCATCGGAGTTTCAGGGAAGGGGGAAATGGAAAACCTTATTGCTCCAGTATCAATGGTGTTGTAAGTGGGGCATAGGAGCAGATGTAGAGATACGCCTCCGTCAGATCGATGGCGATGTGG
>WITN01002020.1:0-10219 GCA_015025155.1 Lactarius quietus
CTGTCTTTATACGTGAGGGAGTAGAATTCAATGTCCGTTTGAACTCAGCTAATGCATCAGGGGCATGTACGTCAGTGGCGTTGACCCACTGCAACTCCGAGTCTGGGTACCCTTCCATTTGATAAGGAATTGTTTGCGCCTTGTTCTGCCGAATTGCCGTTGGTCTAGAATCTTCTCAATTTCGTATTCTTCTTCGCCATCGATTAATTCAGGAGGAGGTCTTGGGAATTTGGTCCATGAAAGGAAGTCTCTCGATAGGGGGTGAGAAGATCGATGTGAAACACGTCATGAATGCTCCATTTGGTGGGTAGTTCCAATCGATAATTGATAGGAGACATCACCTGGATGATCTGAAACGGTCCATGTCGTTTGGGCGCAAGCTTGGCGCTTGGCTGATGTGTCCTCAGATGACGTCCTTCTAGCCATACACGATCCCCGATTTGGAATTTGGGCGTATCTTTATGTGATACCCATGACTTCTGGGCCTTGATAATTTGTTTTTGAGCGTGTTCTCGTGCTTGTTTGAACTGATCAAGGCGCAACGCCACTTGCGGCATGGGACTGGGCATTGAATTCCAATCAGCACGAGGATTATGCCCCATCAACAGGAAGAATGGAGACTGCCCTGTGGCTTCGTTAGGCCAATTGTTATGCGTAAACTCTGCTATTGGAAGATAAAGATTCCAATTGTCTTGTCGTTCATTTACCCAAAAGCGGAGATATTGTTCGAGCCATTGATTCGTTCGTTCTGATTGTCCGTCTGTACGAGGGTGATATGCGGTGGAGATGTTCTGTTTTATTCCCAATTGTTTGCATAGTTCTCTTGTGAACTTGGACGCGAATCTAGGATCTCTGTCGCTAATGATTTTATTTGGTAATCCATACCGCATGAACACATGTTTGATGTACAACGCTGCTGTTTCTTCTGCGTTGATCTCTTCATTACAAGGAATGAACACAGATGCTTTGGTACAGTCATGATCGGTGACGGTAAGGATCGAATCGTAACCCTGTGCGACAGGTAGTTTAGTGATGAAATCGAGAGCGATAGTCTCGAAGGGCATAGCTTCCGGTTTAGGGTATATGGGTTGTAGTGAAGCCTTAATAGGGCGATTGTTGATTTTGTGTCGTTGGCATTCCGCACAGCCTCTAACGTATGCCAATACGTCTTGTCGGATTGTTGGCCACCAATAGTATCGTTCTACTATTTGCCAGTTTTGCTTATTCCTGGATGACCATGTACTGGGGTGTCGTGATGAGCGGCAATAATTGATTTTTGCTCTTCACTTCCCTTGGTAATTACTCTTCTTCCTTCTTTATACCATTCCCCATTGATCCTTTTCAGTTTGTGTGGATCTACCCAAGGTTTGATAATGTCTTCGTCTTGTTCACCTTCGTGATTGGTTGACCTCATTTCTTCTACCGTGATCGTTGCAAATGACTGATTAGGCATTCCTGTTCGGTGGGCATTGTTGGTTCGTATGAATATTTTATCAGGTAACACCGTGACATTTTCATTGTCTTGTTCCCCGTGATCATAGTCGGGTCGTCTTGACAATGCATCCGCTCGTCCGTTTGCAGTCCCCTTTATGTGGTGAATTTCGAGATCATATTCCGACAATTCGAGTACTTCCCTCGCAACCCGTCAACTAATCTTTTGTGGTTCTCTCCAGTATCGCAAATTCATGTGATCTGAGAATACTTTGATTTTATGGGGTGATCCCGCTAATAGAGGCCTCCAGTGTCGTAACGCTTTGACTATTGCCAATAGTTCAAGGTCATAAATGTCATAATTTCGTTCTGCTGTATTGAGGGTTGCGGAGTAATAGCCTATAGGATGTCTTTTGCCATCAGTTTTCTTTTGGAGTAACACCGCTCCCACCGCGAAACCTGAAGCATCTACTTCCAATTCAAATTGATCTTTCAATACTGGATGTGCCAACACAGGTTCGCTTGTAACCCGTCTTTTCAGTACGTCAAATGCTTGTTGTTCCGTTGAGCCCCATTGCCATTCCGTTGTTTTCTTTGTGAGATTGTTTAGTGGTTTGGCAATTGACGCAAATCCCTTTATGAATAACCGGTAAAAATTGCAAAAACCCAAAAAAGATCATACGTCCTTCACTTTGGTTGGCGTTGGCCAATTTTTAATGCCCGCGATCTTTACAGGGTCCATACGTGTTACCCCTTTTTCAAGGATTACCCCCAGGTAATCAAGGGATGTTGAGTGAAAGGTGCATTTTTCCGGCTTGAAAAATAGGTCGTACTTCGCAGCTATTTTCAGTACATCCCGAACTGCGCTGACATGGTTAGCAAGATTTGTTCAGGTAGCGATACCGATATCGTCCGTATAAACCCGAATGGTGGTCCCTTTTTCGTCATGTTTTGCAATCGTGTCACGATATATATGATTCATCATGGTTTGGAATGTAGCGGGGGAGTTGGTTAATCCGAAGAACATCACCGTGGGTTCGAAAAGTCCATATGGCGTTTTAAACGCCGCTTTATGTTCATCGCCTGCTTTGATACGAATGTTGTTGTATCCCCACCGTACGTCAAGTTTGGTGTATATATGTGCACCGCTAAGGTCTTTGATGAGGGTTTGAATCAACGGCAATGGGTAGTTGTTGCGGATCGTGAATTCGTTAATACGTCGATAATCCTGTACTGGGCGTAGTTTTCCGTCCTTCTTTTTGACAAAGAAGAATGGAGATGCATACTGCGATTTAGAGGGTCTGATGTACCCTTTATTGAGTTGTTCCGTGATAAAATCACGTAATGGTTTGTCTTCCAATTGAGAGAGTTCATATATCGAACAATTGATGTGATCTGGTGCATTGCTTTTAAGTTCGATAGCGTGATCCCATTCCCGTTGAGGGGGAAATTGGTGAGATTCTTCTTCGCTGAAGATTTTTTTGAAGTCATCGTATTCGTCCGGTATTTGGATCTCTTCTTTGGGTCCTGCGGCTATAGCAAGATCAGTGGCGGCTCCTTTGATAGAGCTGTGTTCCCCTAATTTGGCGACAATATTGTCTTTTGCGACATCTGACAATAGACGAGCTACTACATTGACGTTGACCTTGGGATGGCATGATTTGATTACAATTGGTAACACATTTTCATCAATTGTGCCGTGTTTCCAACTGAATTTTGGTTCGAAAGTGCTGAGCCATGGGTATCCAAGGAGAAGGTCCTCTTTTCCAATATCTGCTAGAAGGAACCTCATTTTCCTGACAATTCCTTTTGTCAATATTTGTAAATCGACAGAATGAGTGACTGATCCCTTTTTGTTTAGTGTATCATCGATATTGAACAGTTGTTTTGGGTTTGACAATAGAGTCGCGCCCAATCCCATCCGTTTCACAAATCGTGGATTTATGAAATTGTCTGTTGCTCCAGAATCCACTAATGTTTTTATGTCGGCCTTGTTGCTGCTGGTTCGGATCGATACTGGAATTCGCATAGAACGGAAGCGAGTTATGTATACAGCATTACAACGTAGAGCCCTCACCCAGGCCGTCGGGTTTAGGCGTCCCCAAAATCCTTGTTTCCCATCAACTCCTGCATTGCCATCGCTTTAAATTCCTCGGTCTCGTTGGCCGCAGTTCGCAGCCAGTCGTTCTTCCTTTCTTCTGTGGTACGATTATCGGCTACCATTTGAGCGATATGGAGATCTTCTCCTGTCTCGGAGCGATCATCCACTACTTCCATACCCCTAGAATTGCTAAAGGGTCTTGGTGGGTTTCGTGGTTGACGTGGCTGGGAACAATTGCGACTGAGGTGTCCTTTCTTTTGACAATTGTAGCAAATTACTTCCCTAAGATCTGGAGGTTGCCTCCTCCGCAGGAATCCTTCGCGAGGTTTGAAGGGTGGTTGCGAGTTATTGAGATATGGTCTTGGTTGTGCTAATACGTCCTCCGCATGTGCTAGCCGTCCTCTGGCTCTGGCTTGATCGGCTGACGTATCCATTGCATCTGGATGTCGTCTGAACTGTCTCCAATTTGTTTGCGTTGGTGGAGATGGTCGAGGTTGTATTTTGTACTGATCAATTTTGTTTTTTAAATGGAGATATTGACCTTGGCGTTTAATGGCTGCCCTTTTCCAATCTTCGTAGTCTGTGGGATTGTCGTGAAGGTAGATAGTTTCTTGCAATTTGTTTGGCAATCCGTTTGCGAATAGATCAAGAACCATTGGTTGATCTATATTGTAGCCAGCATGTCTGACCAATTGTTCGAATTTTGCCACGTACGCGTCGATATCCCCTCTTTCCATTCTGATCCCCTTCTTCAGTTCTGTTTGTGCTTTCTCCTCTTTAAGAGTGTCTGTGTATTGCCTCATAAATGATGAATGAGTGTTGTACCACAACCAATTGTCAAGAGGGTCCCGTCCGTTAACATCAACCTGGACTCGTAGCCAGGCTACCATTGATCCTACCCATTCGGTCACCGCAGTTCCTTGGATGTAGGTGAGAAATAACATAGCTTTCTGATATGGACTGCGCATGATAGAATGGGTTGAATTGATTCCTTCGTATAAGCTCCATTGCATTAGAAACTCTTCTGCTTTTTCACGGTCACCTGCGAATACCGCAGGTGGATTGCCGCAAAATTTGTCGTGTATCGCTGGTAAGGGTGCTTGCGCTGCTGGTATTTGCGCTGGCGGGACTCCGAAAGGTGGTCCTGCCCCACCTCCTCCGCCTCCATTACCTCCCCCTCCGCCATTACCTCCCCCTCCTCCATTACCTCCCCTCCTCCATTACCTCCCCCTCCTCCATTACCTCCCCCTCCTCCTCCTGCTGGAGGATTTGGGTTAGGTGCTTGATTTTGAGGGTCGGTAAGGGCTCGAAAGGCTGTGACTGTTGGTGCTATTGGCGAAGTGGTGAGCGAGTAAATTGGTTGTATAGATGAACTCCCCGTAGTCGCTTGGGCTTGAACATGAGAAGTGAGGGTTGCCATTGCTCCTAGGCGTAATGTTTCTGTAGCGATTGCTAGATTGACTCCTTGTTGTGATGGAGACGACGATCTTGCTCCAATAGATGCGTTACTCTTAGCACTTGGTGATGGGGGTGGTGTAGTAGATGGTGCTTTAGCGATCTGTGAATTTTCCAACTCTTGTAGTTCCTCTTGTGTGAGTTCGTTGATGTAGATATCACAGCCTAAATCTTCTAAGGCTGCTCGGAAACCTTCCCACTCTCCGTCTATTCCTGTTTGTGGTTGAAACCAGCGGACTTCTACCCAAAGGTATCGTTCGTAAACAAACTCAACTGCGACGGATCGATTATCCTCTCGGCTCCTTGCGTGATATCCGGTAGTGCCTGTAGTACTACTATACCGGTATTCTGTATTCTTGCGAAATCTTTGTGGTACGTTATCAGCGCCTCTGTGCTGAAACCAGAGGTCGTCACAGTTGTGACAACGTTCTCTTGTAGTTTCTGATGACGCCACGTTGAAGCTTGGTCTTAATGTAGCGTTATCACTTAACGCTTGTTCGACTTGAACCGATCTGTGACATGATACTCGAGTATATGGGTGAATCTTGACTGACACGGGCAACTTAGCTAAGTTGCACAGCCACTAGGTCGCTTGATAGACACTAGGGTATCCCGAGGGATAAGCTTCAATCGACTGATTGGAATGACGCGAATGGAAGAAGAGGAAGACAATAGTGATGATTCAAGAAGACCAAGCTAGAGAGTCTTGGTCTTCACTACGCGACTTATATACAGTTACACGCTGGCTTTAAAGCGCAGCTTGGAATACTGAACCCTAGTACACCTATCCTAGTAATGAGTCATTATCTATCCTGAAACCTCGGCAAATCCAAATGCCGGCGACGCGTAAGTGTCCATGACTAATAAGAGCTTACTATCGTAGTCATAACCGAGTAGTAAGCGTCCCAAACTCCGAAAACTTTGTAATGATGATGACGATCAGTCCGCAACATGTCAAATCGTGACACCAGAACTACCTTTGGAGGAGCAAAACCACGGTCACCTACTTTGGTATTTACGAAGAATACCATTGGATCCGCCGACAAGTCAGGCGAAACCAGCCAGATAAGGCTATCTTGCAACCCGCCTACAAGATCCACTATCAGTGGAACGAAGATGGTTGGACTGTCACTAGATTACCCCGCCATTAGTGAATGAGTCAAAGTACAACTCCAAAGACAAGAGAACCCACAGACGAGGAGGAAGACCGCATTCCCGAAAGCATCTACGACACATTCTTTGACCTAGTCCTCGAAAGATTCCAGGGCGAATTTCTTGATAGACCGGTCTTCAGCAAAGACGGTTACTTTCCTTGGTTTTTTCTAGACACCCTTGAAGAAGTTACCATCAAAGACTTCGCCAAGATCCACCCCCATATAGCCCACGTCCAAAACCTTGATTACGCCTCACTTACCGGCGAGTACCAATCCAAGAAAGTCGAGTGGACTTTCGATAGAAACAGGTGGGAATACAAGAACAAGAAACCAGTCCAGTTTTCAGATTCCGAAGAAGAACCTTCGGAACACGAAGAGGAAGCAACCTCTGCCCAAGAAACCCAACTAGAAGCACAAGGTTGGTCACGACCTAGAACACCACCCCCAGGCGCCAGATCAGCGCGCAGTGAATCAAGTGACCAAGAAGAGGTCTCCCAGATCCTAGGAAGCGTCACCAGAAAAGTCAAGGCGCTTATCACCACAGTATCCCAGCCACAGACACCACAAGCAGTTCCAGGCGCACTCCCAGTAACCCCAGCGGAAGCATCACAGTCATTCCTACCTACACCATCGGCTACAGCATTCCCACTTCCACCAGCACTACCCCCAGTACGCGCAGTAACACCTACTCCCAGTCAATGCCCCAGTACCCCTGCTCAGTCTAGTCGCTCCACGTCTCCAAGTCAACCAAGCACACCCAGCACACCAAGTACCCCAGCAAGCATGTCTGGTTCAGCAAACACCAAGTTATTGGGATCCCCCCCAGAGTCATTCGATGGTAGCCCTGCAAAGGCAGAAGCCTTTTGGAACAATCTAGAGAACTATTACTACCTCAACGAATCCACGTATTCAGATCAAGGAAAGAGGGTGTCAGCCGCTCTAACACACTTCAAAGTCGGCACGTCTGCCGGAGAATGGGCTCAAGATAAACAGAAGAGAGCCTTATCAGTCACGCCTGTCGATTTCGGAACATGGGTAGATTTCCGCGACAGTTTCAAGAAACACTTTGTCCCAGCATACTCGAAGCTGGAAGCCACCAATGCCATGTACACCTCCAAGATGGGCGGACGCCCTTTCAATGAATGGTACCAAGATTGGTCGACATTCGCCTCCCGGAGCGGAGCCAACGAAGAAACCCAGATGTACGCCTTTAGGAAGGCGCTTCCCATGGCATTACACCAGAAGATAATGGGTGTATCACCACAGCCTACCACGCTAGAAGACCTAGCAGAGAAAGCAAGAGAGTTCGATCGACTCTGGCGCATGTACAGCGCCCCCACCACGTTTAACAGAAGCTCAGGCCCACGTAACCGCGCCATAACCACAGATGAAGATCACGCCCAAGTCAATGTCACCACAGCACCATCACGACCCCCGATGGGGAAGATATCAAAGGCAGAGAAGGACAGATGCTTCAAGGATAAGCTCTGCTTCTACTGCGGAAAACCTGGTCATAGGGCTAAAGAATGCCGCCTCAAGACGAGCCAGTATAACCAAGGGACAGGAAATAGACGTCCAAATCCACGCCAAGGAAGCGACTTCAGAGCTCGCGCCACAGTAACCCAAGAAGATCAATTTGTCGAAGAAGAACATGCCGAAGAGCACCCGGCCCAGGTATCGGCCATGTACCACAGCCCACGTCCCCAAGTCATGATTCCACGCCCTCACTCCTGCCCTGTCAATGAGGATTTTTGAAGCGTCCCTCTGCTGCACTGTCAGTTGGGACTTTACGTTTGTCCAGGTCTAGTTTTGAGAATAGGTTTTCTCTCCTAGAGACGTTAGACTCTGAGCCTGTACCCGGTGATACTATACGAAATAGACGATCACCATCTATTACACTCAGAGTGACTCTAGTCGGAAAAATAACTGGACGGGAAATCAGTGCACGCGCCTTGCTAGATAGCGGCGCAGAGGGGATAATCATAGATCAAGACTTCGCAACCAAGAACAAACTTACCCTGCGAACACTAGTCAACCCACTTCCGGTAAAGAATGTGGATGGAACACTCAATAAGAGGGGATCAGTCAAGTACACTACAATCCAGAAGATCCGCGTCAAGAATATGGACGACGCCTACCACGAAGAAACATCAGAACTCTATGTTACCACGCTAGGGGACCACGACATTATCCTAGGAACGGATTGGCTCCATGCACACAACCCAGAAGTAGACTGGGCCTTGCCACAGATCGCCTTCACAAGATGTCCCAAGAATTGTACCTTGTCCAAGTACCCCCTAGTAATCACGTCCAGAAAGCCGCAGACGCGTGCCACCACCATCAATGCCCTGCATCCAGTAGAAGACACACCCATGATAACCGAAGACGCCTTTGCCCAGGAAGCTATGGAAAACTTCCTGTACCATCACAGTTTTAGCAAGTATGACGATCTTGCTATCCGGTCAAAGTCCACTGCCAGTACGGCTATTGCAGCAAAGAATGCACCCAAGCAATCCCTTGATCACATCCCTGCCCAGTACCACAAGTATTCCAAGGTTTTTAGCGAAACAGCTTCACATCGCCTCCCAAAACACCAAGCATGGGACCACGCCATAGAACTCAAGCCAGCTTCGAAGATGCGCAATTGTGGCATCTACAGACTCACGCCAAAAGAATCAGAAGCACTCAAGGAATATATCACGGAGCATTTGCGGAGAGGATACATCCGCCCTTCCAAGTCCCCCATGGCCAGCCCCTTCTTTTTCGTAGACAAGAAGGATGGAAAGTTACGCCCAGTACAAGATTACCGTGCCCTCAATGATGTTACTATCAAGAACGCCGCCCTTTACCATTGATTCCCGAGTTAATCGACAAACTACGCGGTGCCAGGTACTTCACCAAGTTGGATATTCGTTGGGGATACAACAATATCCATATCAGAGAAGGAGACGAACATAAAGCTGCCTTCAAAACCCATCTAGGCTTATTTGAACCCACTGTCATGACATTCGGTCTTTGCAATGCCCCTGCCACGTTCCAGACATTTATGAACAAAATCTTCGAAGACATGATAGATGACGGACACGTTGTTGTCTATCTGGATGACATCCTGATTTTTTCCGAAGACCCTGCCTTGTTGGACAAATTAACCCATGAAGTCCTTGCACGCCTTGAAACCCATGATTTATACCTCAAACCTGAGAAATGTGTATTTGCTCAGACATCTATTGAATACCTTGGGATCGTCATCTCAAATGGACAACTCAAGATGGACCCTGCTAAGGTCGCAGGAATCACAGATTGGCCTACTCCACGCACAGTCAAACACGTCCAAGCATTCCTCGGTTTTTGTAACTTCTACCGCCGATTTATCAAAGATTTTTCTACCATTGCCAGGCCTTTATTCGACCTCACTAGGAAGGAGATTCCGTTCCTCTGGGGTACCTCACAAGAATCTGCGTTCCGCACCCTCATCCAGGCTTTCGTTACAGCCCCTGTTCTTGCCCTCCCTGATCATAGCAAACCCTTCCGACTCATCACCGACGCTAGTGATTTTGCCACGGGAGCCATTCTCGAACAACCAGATGCCCTGAACAGATGGCACCCGGTTGCGTACCATTCCAAGTCCTTGCAACCTGCGGAGCGGAATTACGAAATTCATGATAAAGAACTCCTTGCCATTATCCGCGCATTGGATATTTTCAGACATTACCTCGAAGGACGAGAAGATAATCTTGAAATCTGGTCCGACCATGGCAATCTAGTCTATTTTGCCACCAAGCAGAAGCTCACGCGACGTCAAGCACGTTGGGCTTTATTCCTTTCACGCTTCAAGTTCACCATTGTTCACAAGCCGGGCGTACAGAATAAATCAGATGCGCTGTCCAGGCGTCCAGATCTTAAAGAGGGATAGCAACTGAAGATGAGTTGCGTGTCCTCTTGGACACCAAGTTTTTCACGATTCGCGCAACCCGCCCAACGGCAGTCACAGTATTAGGAGATACAACATTACGCCAAAGGATCAAGTCAAGCCAAGAATATGATAAAGACGTCAGTATCGCCATAGAAGCTATCTTGA
>WITN01002021.1:0-10217 GCA_015025155.1 Lactarius quietus
CTTGTTATCCAAAGCCGGATTCCTCTCTTTGTCCTCGTCCCGGGGCGTGTCAAGATAAACAAAGTATCAACTCCGCCTTCGCGCGTTGAGACGTCACTCAGTCTTTGTACTTGAGTAAGACTACTGCTGAGTCACCGCGTTCACTCTACGTTGCCTAAGTCAGGCTCACGTGCTGCTCGCACGTAACATTAAATCCAAGCTCTTCTAAACCGAACGCCGTGGCAACTCTCAATACCAAAGACGGCTGGGACTTCGTGCCCTATCGCATCGATTCAAGAGAACGAGACGCACCTGTTCGATACATTGTAGGACGGGTAAGGTGGCGACACGTACCAGATACCAGAAGGACGAAGAAAATAACACCGGATACTACGCGGAAGCAGCCACATCACAGCGCTTCCACCCAGTAGTGTTCAACAGAGCACACTGTTGCTGGGTCGAACTCAGGTGGAGCAACACCAACAGCTACTTTGAGGCGACACGACCAGCCGCCGACGATCTAAACATCAACATACCATTGGTAGACGCGCGACCAATTGATCAACAAGGAGCCATAGACGGCCAAGAAGAAGAACTAAACCTCGAACAGAACCACCTAGGGCCGAATTCCAGATACGAACAACTACCCCAGCCCTCAAGTCATACCAGCGGACGATCACCAACCCACAAAGTGAAGCAGAACCCGAAGAAATCGCAGTGCAGTCACCAGAAATAGACGCACTCGTCGCACGAACAGCTGAGTTACACATCCCCGAACCAATTCGAGGAATACCCTTCAGCTACATGACTACCCAAACAGCAGTATCACCACCTCGACTCGTCATCAACGAGCAAACAGGTCACGTACAACAGCTGCAGCCAGAAGACGTACAAGCTGTTAATCGAGCAATGGGACCAGATGTACCCGACGCACCAAGTATTCCTGAACACGACATGTTTTACGAGTTCCGGCTCAATCGAAACCGAGTACCATCACCCGAAACAGACCATTCCCACCCGCAAGGGACCATCAGGAGGAGGAGGAGGACCGCCCAACGGCGGATGGCCACAAGGAGGAGGAGGAGGAGGACCACCTCCAGCAGGACCACCTCCAGCGGGGCCACCTCCAGGGGACCAGCAATAGCCAATCAAAACGGGAACGACAAATTTATCGGTAACCCGCCACCAACATTTACAGGAGCAAGATCGCAAGCAGAGCGTTTATCCTTCAATGGGAGGTCTACGCAGGCGTTAACGCCAACCATTCAGCCATGAGGAACAAGTACCAAAAAGCTATGTTGTTCCTCACATACATACAGGGAAACGCGGTTAACCAGTGGGTAATGTCTGCAAGCCGATGGCTCGTCAACGAAGTAGCCACTGGAACGAACCAGTTCGACAACAGGTTGTGGGAAAACCTCCTCAACGCATTCCAAAGACAGTTCGGAGACGTTCTTAGCAAGGAACGAGCCCAAGCCCAGCTCGACGCTGGCATACACATGAAGGATGGAAAGATCGACGACTACATCGCCCAGTTCGAACAACTGGTTCGACACCGGGTACAATATCAATGCCGAGCAAACGCTCAAATACTTCACAAGGGGGCTACCAAGGGCGCTGTACGAAACCATGTACCAACACGACGACCCCCGAAACTACGAAGAATGGAGGGAATCCGCCCTGAAGAGGCAGCAAAAATGGATTCATATGCAAACAGTCAGGGGAAACCTTGACGCATTCAAACCAGGACGTACGACAGGAGGAGCATTAGCTAAGTTGCTCGCCCCACTCAATGACGATAGAATGGACACATCAGCAGATCGTGTCGAGGACGACTAGCGCGAGCCGAGGAAATCATAGCAAATCACCCCAGGAACACCAGACCACCGTTCGCACCACAAGGGGGATTTATCCAAAGGCAATTCAAACGAGACCACAGTCAAATGCAGTGTTACAACTGCCAGAAAATGGGTCATATCAGTCGCGACTGCAGACAACCTCGCAGACGTCGCGACACACAAGCACGCACCACAGAAGCACTACAGAGGTCCCACAACCAAAGAAGAAAAAGCGGCGGAATGGCTACGAGGAGTAGCAGGAGACGACGAGGAGGTCAAAGACCTAGTCCTACAACAATTGATGGGACAGGATTTTGGAAGCGCCTGAACCCGGCGGCCTGGGTGAGGGCAATAAATTGTAACTCTGTGTACATTATGCGCTACCGTTCTATGCGAGTACCAGTGTCAATTCGTGCAAGTTACAATATGGCCGACATCAAAGCGTTAGTGGACTCCGGAGCCACCGACAACTTTATCCATCCACAATTCGTCAAAAGAATGGGATTAGGACAACGGGCACTAGATAAGCCTAAAAACATTTACAACATCGACGATACCACTAATAAAGCGGGGCAGATCACACACTACCTCACGCTCAATGTGGAAACGGGAGGAACAAAAAAGGAAATGCGATTCCTCATCACGGACATAGGAAAGAAGACCTACTATTGGGATACCCATGGCTTGCAACCTACGAGCCAAGATTTAGCTGGCGTCATGCCACTATTGACGAAAAACAACTCCCCATAGTACTACGATCAGTCAACCCAAACGACAGAAGAGCAGTGCTGGCAAGACTGCTCCAGGAAGAAGACAATGACGTGCGGGTATCACGCATGTTCACCAGGGAAGACAAAAAACAAATAACACCGAACTAAAGAGCAAGTGTATGGACGAAGATCGGCGGTCGAACTCGCTATTGACGCCAAACAATACACAAAAACGGTCACATACCAAAAGAATACCAACAATTCGCGAAGGTATTCGGAGAAGAAGAAGCAAAAAGGTTTCCACCGAAGAGGAGTTGCGACCACGCAATCGAATTCAAAAAGGGAGCACCAGAAGCCATTGATTGCAAAGTGTACCCAATGACAAGGGTCGAAGATGCAGCACTGGACGACTTCATTGACGAGCAGATAGAAAGGGATACATTCGTCCCTCAAAATCCCCGTACGCATCGTCATTCTTCTTTATCAAAAAGAAGGACGGAAAGCTACGACCTGTACAGGACTACCGAAAAATCAACGAATGGACAATACGGAATCAATATCCGTTACCCCTCATCAATGACCTAATCAAAGATCTCGGGGGGCGCAAATCTTCAGCAAACTAGACGTTCGACAAGGCTATAATAACATACGAATCAAAGAGGGCGACGAACACAAAGCAGCGTTCAAAACACGCCGCGGACTTTTTGAACCAACCGTTATGTACTTTGGACTGTGCAACTCACCCGCTACATTCCAGAGTTTCATGAATGAGATCTACCGCCCTATTATAGCAAAACATGAAGCCTTAGGAACGACGATACGAGTCTACATGGACGACATCGCCATAGCCACAAAACGACAGCTGCACGCTCCAACAAAACACCAAGAAGCAGTCTGTGATGTTCTTGCCGTCGCTCAAAAACACGACCTCTTCTTCAAACCAGAAAAGTGTACTTTCAACGCTTCTAGCATTGATTACCTGGGGGTAATCCTTGAAGAGGGGGTAACACGCATGGACCCCGTCAAAATTTCGGGGTTCGCGACTGGCAATCCCCATCATCGGTAAAGGACATACGATCTTTCCTTGGTTTCTGCAATTTTACCGGCAATTTATCAAAGGATTCGCTGCTATTGCCAAACCGTTGAACGAGCTAACACGCAAAGACGAACCATGGGATGGCAGAACGACAACAAACAGTGTTTGAACGCTTAAACGAAGAGTCACTGAAGAACCTATCCTCGCACACGCGGACCAAAACCAACAATTCGACCTAGAGGTCGATGCATCTGGATTCGCAGTAGGAGCGGTACTACTACAGAAGAAACAAGATGGAAAACGACACCCGGTGGGATATTACTCAGCAACGCTCAACGCAGCCGAGCGTAATTACGACATATACAACCTCGAACTACTAGCCATAGTAAAGGCGCTGCGAAACTGGAGGCATTTACTTGCAGGGTCCTCCCACAAAGTACGTATATTCTCAGACCATCTCAACCTCCGATACTGGCGAGACCCCCAGAAGATCAGTCGAAGAATAGCGAGGGAAGTCTTAGAACTAGCCGAATATAACTTCGAAATACACCACGTAAAGGGAACCGCCAATGGAAGAGCGGATGCCCTGTCAAGACGACCCGACTATGACCAAGTGTTACGTCCCAGGTCATAGCCGGTATCTGACCTAACCCATAAGCGATGGGACGTGACTTGGGGAACGCTTACTCGTTACGATGACCGATAACTCCTCGCTTACTCATTTCTTACTATGTGGATTACTGATAGTGTTACTGTACGATGACGAGGGCTTACTGATCCATGACTCAGGAGTAGTAGTTATGACATTTGTATTAGTGGACGATTGTTCAGCATTAGTAGTAGTGGCTGTATTGCTGACGAAGGCATACAGTCAAGGTATCGGTTATAAGGCAGCTGTCGACTGATGTGGTCGACAGCTTGACTCTCTTGTGTTCTCAACCAATTCAGCCGGGGTTCTCTCTCTCTCTCCCGCTTCTGTCATCGCTCCCTTAGGACGGCTCTTTCAGGAGTCCGTAGATTAGTCACACCTCTGTGTGTTGACACGCCCCGCTAAGTCACGTTATTCGCCATCGCGTGGAGGGTCTAAGTCAGACCACAACCGTAACATTAGAGTCAAGCTATCCTCACACGCCGTGGCGCCAATCACCACAAAAGACGGCTGGGACTTCCAACCCTTTGTCATCAATTCAAGAGAAAGGGAAGCCCCCGCAAGATACGTTATCAATCGAGTTCGCTGGAGGACAGTTTCCGACGACAGACGAAGCGGGCCACTAGAACATTTCAACACCGGCTACTACGCCGAAGCAGCCACAGCCCAGCGATTCCATCCCATCATCTTCCATCACGGAAGGTGTTGTTGGGTAGAACTCAGGTGGAACCGAACCCACGAATATTTCGAAGCAGCTAGGCCAGCCGGAGACGACCTGAACTGTAACATCCCACTAACAGAAGCACGGGACGTCGAAGAACAAGGAAGAATCGACGGAACCCCAGAAGAAACACACGAGGAGCCGATATCCCCAGAACTCCAACACCGAACACCCGCAAGATCGGACACGAGTCACACAAGTGAAAGGGCACCAACGCCATCAATTGCCGAAGAACCAGAACACATTTACGTTCAAGAAGAACCGGCGTTGGAAAACATCATCCAACAGACAGCTATGTTGCATATTCCAGATCCTATTCGCATGGCCACTCAAACCCTCGTAGAGGAACCAACGCCTCTAATCATCGACGAACGAACGGGTCATGTTGTAGACATGAACCCCGCAGACTTACAAGCCGCACGGAGAGCCATGGGACCTGATGAACCGGATCAACCAGGAGGGTTCGATTTCGATTACAACGACCCGCCTCCTCAACCATATGAGCAAATTAACAGAGGAGAAGAAATACGAGGATACCCCTACAGACGACAACATGACGCCCCACCACCACAAGGAGGAGGGGGACCACCACCACAAGGGGGAGGAGGAGGACCACCAGCGGGAGGACAACCTCAAGGAGGACAACCTCAAGGAGGACCACCGCAAGGAGGAAACACCATGGACAAATTCATAGGGAACCCTCCAAGTCCCTTCAATGGAGATCGTGCAAAAGTCGAAGGATTCATCCTTCAATGGGAAGTCTACGCTGGGGTAAACGCCAGTCATACAGCAATGAGAAACAAATATCAAAAAGCTATGTTGTTTCTCACGTACGTTCAGGGTGATCTGGTTAACGCCTGGGTCATGTCGGCTAGTCAATGGCTAGTACGAGAAGTGGCAAGAGGCGTCAGCCAATTTGACAATAGGCTATGGAACAATGTCCTACAAGCCTTTAGGAGACAATTCGCAGACGTACTCAGCAAAGAACGTGCCCAAGCACAGCTCGATGCTGGAATACGGATGAAAGAAGGAAAAATCGACGACTACATCGCATTATTCGAACAATTGGTTCGATACGCAGGATACGACATTAACGCCGAACAGACCCTCAAATACTTCATAAAAGGGCTGCCAAGGACATTATACGAAGCCATGTACCAACATGACGACCCAAGGACGTACGAAGAATGGAGAGCATCGGCTCTCAGAAGACAGCAAAAATGGATACACATGCAGATGGTGCGCGGAAACCTTGACATGTTCAAGGGCTCTAACTGAAATCACGCGGGGGCACTATCAAAATTGCTCGCCCCACTACCACACCCAGACGCAATGGACACGTCTGCAGATCGAACCAGAGGAAGGGTCACTGGGGCAGAAGATGTCCTCAACAATCCACGACCCCCGTTCCAACCAAGAGGAGGATACCTTCAGCGGCAAAGAGAAAACCGCGGCATCCGCGACTTCAGTCAAGTACGATGCTACAATTGTAACAAATTGGGGCACATCAGCCGAGACTGTTGCCAACCAAAACAAGGAAGACGACCACAGCAGATCAGAAGTACGGAACAGAAACCACAAACCGACGAGGATAAAGCCGAAGACTGGCTCAGGGGAGTGGCAAGCGAAGGAGACGATGTGAAGGACCTCATCTTACAGAAATTGATGGGGACGGATTTTTCAGACGCCTGAACCCGACGGCCTGGGTGAGGGCATTTCGTTGTAACACCGTGTACATTACGCGCTACCGATCTATGCAAGTTCCAGTTCATCTCGACACACGTTACAACACGGCCGACATAAAAGCATTGGTGGACTCAGGTGCCACTGATAACTTTGTGAGCGCATGCTTCCTCGAAAAAATGGGAATAAAAACACGTCGCCTAGAAACCCCGAAACGGATATACAATATCGACGACTTGACAAACAAGGCAGGACTCATCACCCATTATGTGATTCTCCGCGTCAGCGTAGGAGGACACGAAAAAGAAATGAGATTCCTGGTCACCAACATAGGGAAAGAAGAAATCCTTCTGGGATACCCTTGGCTTGCCGCATACGAACCACGATTTGACTGGAGGACGGGCACGATAAACAAAGCACATCTTCCTATCGTTATCAAAACCGTCGACCCAAGCAACCGACGAAATGTGCTGGCACATTTACTTACGAAGCAAAAAGAAAGCATTGTCACTCAGCTAGAAGAAGTTGAGGAGAGAGGACGAAGAATAGTCATTCCAAAGACATCTCCAAAGAAATCGGAACCGGCAAAGGAAGAAACAAGTCCTACTCTACTTCCAAGGTATAACACGTTCAAAAAAGTCTTCGACGAAGAAGCCTCGTCAAGACTACTGGAACGAAGACCTTGCGATCACACCATCACTCTTCTTCCACACGCACCAAAAGCATTAACATGCAGAATATATCCAATGACCCGGCAAGAGGATGACGCGTTAGACGCATTCATCGACGAACATCTCAAGAAAGGATATATCAGACCATTGCAATCCCCCTATGCGTCGTCTTTCTTCTTCATCAAAAAGAAAGACGGAAAACTAAGACCGGTCCAAGATTACAGAGCAATCAATCGGTGGACAATACGAAATCAATACCCCCTCCCTCTCATCACGGATCTTATGAGAGACCTTGGGGGAGCAGTGATGTTCTCAAAGTTCGACGTCAGACAAGGCTACAATAACATTCGAATCAAGGAGGGAGATGAACACAAAGCAGCCTTTAAAACACGCCGAGGACTGTTCGAACCAACGGTCATGTATTTTGGACTTTGCAACTCACCGGCAACTTTCCAAGCTTTCATGAATGACATTTACAGACCAGTGATCGAGACGTTCGCCTCTAAAGGAACACACATCCGAATCTATATGGACGACATTGCTATCGCCACCAACGACTGTGGCTCCCTACAGAAAACTGACGACGCCCACACCGCTGCAGTAACTGCAGTCCTACAAATCGCAATGGACCATGACCTCTACTTCAAACTAGCAAAATGCGCCTTTCATGTCCCGTCTATAGATTACCTGGGGGTAATCCTTGAAAAGGGGATGACGCGCATGGACCCAGCAAAAGTGGCAGGCGTACGTGACTGGCCCATACCAACAAAAGTCAGGGACGTACGCAGTTTTTTGGGTTTTTGCAACTTTTACCGCCCTTTTATCCGAGGTTTTGCCAATATCGCCCGACCATTGAATACGCTGACAAGAAAAGACGTAGAATGGCGTTGGGACGCAGATCAACAAAACGCGTTCCAAGCGCTTAAACACCGTATTACGAGCAACCCGATCCTTGCGCACCCAAATCCCGAAGTCCAATACGACTTAGAAGTAGACGCATCAGGGTTTGCCATAGGAGCAGTGCTAACACAAAGGGGCCACGACGGCAAGAAACACCCAGTTGCATTCTACTCCGCAACACTCAATGAGGCAGAGCGCAACTACGATATATACAATCTCGAGCTGCTCGCCATCGTCAAAGCACTGCGGAACTGGAGATATCTATTGGTGGGATCGCCACACAAGGTCAGAGTGTTTTCGGATCATATGAACCTTCAGTACTGGCGAGACCCGCAGAAGATCAGCGAAGGGTAGCAAGAGAAGTGCTCGAACTAGAAGAATACAACATCGAGATACACCATCTCAAAGGAAGAGCTAATGGTCGAGCAGATGCACTGTCAAGGAGGCCAGACTATGATACGGGAGAAAAGGACAACGACCAAGTCACCGTCCTCCCGAACCACGTATTCGCACGAACAACTGAAAGCGTGTCACCAATAATAGAGCAAAACGCAAAGCAAATCAAGCGATGGGCCAGCCCTTACGAACTCGAGAAAATCGAAGGTATATGGCTCAAAGATGGAAAAGTCATCGTCACAAGTCGCAAGGAGGATGATCTGAGGGAGATTCATCAAACAACATCACGACACGCGGACGGCTGGTCACCCAGGAATAAACAAAACATTCGAACTACTAGCTCGATACTACTGGTGGCCTCAGATGAAGAAAGACGTCGCTGAATATGTAACAGGCTGCGCCGAATGTCAAAGACATAAGGTCAATACGCGGCCGACAAAGGCACCACTCGCTCCTATATACCCACGACCTGAGGCCACCCCTTCGAAGTCATCGCTGTGGACTTCATAACCAAATTGCCTCCATCAGATGGGTACGATTCAATACTCACTATTACCGATCATGACTGTTTGAAGGCATCAATATTCATTCCGTGCCAAGAATCAATGTCAGGCGAAGACACGGCAAAACTCTATGCGCAGAAAGTACTTCCTCGATTTGGCCTACCTAGCAAAATTATCAGCGATCGAGACCCTCGGTTCGCAGCAAAATTCATAAGGGAATTATGCCAAATTCTCCAAATTCAACAAAACATATCAACCGCATATCACCCAAGAACGGATGGCCAATCGGAACGTTCCAATCAGTGGCTGGAACAGTACTTACGACTCTGGACTAACGAGAACAAGACAATTGGGCCGCTCAACTACCCCTCGCGGAATTCGCCCACAACAACACGATAAGCAGCACAACGAAACAAACTCCGTTCTTCGTGCTGATGGGGTATCATCCTAGAGATAAATGGGCGCCAGGGACAAGCAGCCTTCCTAGCGTATCTACTAGGATAGAACAATTAAAAGAAGCCCGTCGGAGCGTGCAGGAAAACATGATCAAGGCTCAGAAGTCATGGGTCAAGCATAAGGACACGCCCAAGTACGCCCTAGGAGACCAAGTATGGTTAGATGGGCGCAATTTACGAACTAATCAACCAACGCCCAAGCTTGCGCCCAGGAGGCAGGGACCATTTGAGATAGTGCAGGTGATGTCCCCTGTGAATTACCGGCTCAAATTACCTCCGCAGTGGAAGATCCATGATGTATTCCACACAGACTTGCTTACGCCTTACAAAGAAACACGCATGCACGGCGTGAACTATCTACGCCCTCCGCCAGAATTGGTTGAAGGCGTGGAAGAATACGAGGTCGAAAAGGTCTTAGACTCCAGAAGGTTCGGACGAGGGCGCAAACTTCAGTATCTCATCAAATGGAAGGGGTACTCGGACTCGGAGAACCAGTGGGTCCCGTGGGACGACGTCCACGCGGAGGAAGAGATAAGGAAGTTCGCACGATTAAACCCGAAGGCTGAAATTCACATAAAAGCAGCCTTGACAGGATCGTCTCAAACCATCACCTTCCACACTCAACTATAACATGACCAATGTGCCCCTCTCCATTATCTCCCTTGACGAGGTCACA
>WITN01002022.1:0-10214 GCA_015025155.1 Lactarius quietus
GTGCTTGGGTTGTGATTCAAATATGGCTACAAGAATTGGATCTAACAACAAAGTGTGATGAGAATTGCCAGTGCTTGTGCAATGGCTAAAATGTATCCCAAAGAATTAATGTCTAAATTCAAGTGCTTTAAATGTGGGCATAAGTTTGTCCATGAAATTAAATTTAAGAGTAAGAGCAACAGGTTATTGCAATCAAGTTTCAGGCATTTAATAATCAAGATGACCTTTGTAAGCTGTCTACAAGTACTTACAACCTACTTAAATAATTTCAAAAATTTTAAGCACCCTAATTTTTTAGCATTTTTGCTGATGTTGGTTACCAGCCAGTATGCTGTTTGGCAATCAATTTACTTATTGGCAAGTGCTGAACTTTTGAACAATTTTGCTGATGAGGGAGTGTGTCTTTAGAGGAGAGTTTGCTGATTCCAGAAAAAGGTCCATGGTGGAGTAATAGTTTCGTGTGGTACGTGTTTCATATGGCCATTCGTCTGTATATGCTATATGTGAGTATCATATATGTATTGCCTATGTATGATTACACATTGCGCATTGTGTGTATAGGTATGTCTCTGTACTATACATTACTGTATCAAGTGCTCTGACTCCTATTACTTACTATAGTATTCCGATTGTGTTTACTCATGTTTACAGAAAATGTGTCGAAAATGGATAGTACTTGTATGAGTAGATAAAAGGAGCTCGACAGCGAGCCCCTAAAATGTAACCGGTTCTCCTCCTCCCGTTCCTGTACACTTAGTGTAACGTCCCGGGTCATAGTCGGTATCTGACCTAACCGATAACCGAGGGGGCGTGATCAAGGGGACACTTACTGTACGCTGACTGATGGATTACTGTACGCTGACTGACGGATGACTGATAGCTGACTGATGACTTACAATACGATGACTGTACACCTGTGGACGATTACCTAGCAGATTAGTAGTAGTGGCGGTCTCGCTGACGAAGGCGGATCGCGCGAATAGGATATAAGGAAGCTATCGACTGTTGTAGTCGATAGCTTGGATTTCTTGTATCACTCTCGACTTGTTATCCAAAGCCGTGTTCTCTCTCTCTCTCTCATCCTTCGGGGTCGCGATTCGCTTGTAAGCGATCAAGCAAAGCTCCGCCTTCGAGCGTTGAGACGACACTCTGCCTTCGCGCTAGAGTCAGGAATTCGTTAAGTCACCGCGTTCACCCCTTTTAGTCGCCTAAGTCAGGCTCACGTGCTGCTCGCACGTAACATTAAATCCAAGCTCTCCTAAATCGAACGCCGTGGCAACTCTCAACACAAAGGACGGTTGGGACTTCGTGCCCTATCGCATCGACTCAAGAGAACGAGACGCACCCACTCGTTACCTCATAGGACGATTAAGGTGGCGACACATACCGGACACCAGAAGATCCGAAGAAAACAACACAGGATACTACGCAGAAGCAGCTACCGCACAGCGCTTTCATCCCGTAGTATTCAACAGGGAACGCTGTTGCTGGGTCGAGCTCAGGTGGAACAACACCAACAACTATTTCAAGCAACACGACCAGCAGCCACGACTTACACATCAACATACCACTAACCAACGCACACCAATCGATCGACAAGGGCCGATAGACAGTCAAGAAGAGGACACCCTTGATTCGGAGCCACCAAGGACCGAATTTCAACTACGAACAGAAACACCAGCGGCATCGAGCCATACTAGCGAACGACCACCAACCCCACGAAGTGAGGTAGTAGAACCCGAGGAAATCGCAGTGCAATCACCAGAGATAGACGCACTAGCCACGCAAACAGCTGAGTTACACATCCCCGAACCAATCAGAGGGATACCATACAGCTACATGACTACTCAAACAGAAGTATCGCCACCCCGACTTGTCATAAACGAACAGACAGGTCACGTTCAACAACTACAACCAGAAGACATGGAAGCCGCTAACCGAGCCATGGGGCCGGACGTCCCCGACGCACCAAGTATCCCTGAAGGAACAGAAATGTTCTACGAGTTTCGGCTCAACCGTAACAGGGTACCATCACCCGAAAACAGGCCGTTCCCACCCTTGCGGCCACGAGATAATGGACCACCAGGTGGAGGAGGAGGACCGCCAGGAGGAGGACCACCAGGAGGGGGACCGCCAGGAGGAGGCCTGCCAGGAGGAGGACCACCTCTAGGGGGGCCTGCAGTAGCCCACAACGCACACCAGGGGGGAAATGACAAGTTCATTGGTAACCCACCACCTACATTCACAGGAAGCAGGTCACAAGCCGAGGCATTTATCCTCCAATGGGAGGTCTATGCAGGAGTCAACGCAAATCATTCAGCTATGCTGAATAAGTATCAAAAAGCTATGTTGTTTCTCACATACATTCAGGGAAACGCGGTTAACCAATGGGTCATGTCGGCAAGTCGATGGCTCGTCAACGAAGTCGCCACGGGTACCAACCAATTCGACAACCGGCTGTGGGAGAATCTACTCCACGCCTTTCAGAGACAGTTCGGTGACATTCTCAGCAAAGAACGAGCACAAGCCCAGTTCGACGCCGGTATCCACATGAAGGATGGAAAAATCGACGACTATATCGCCCAATTCGAACAACTCGTTCACATGCGGGATACAATATTAACGCCGAACAAACGCTCAAGTACTTCACAAGAGGACTACCACGCGCACTATACGAAACCATGTACCAACATGATGATCCCCGGAATTACGAAGAATGGAGAGAATCCGCCCTGAAGAGGCAGCAGAAGTGGATTCACATGCAAACGGTCAGGGGAAATCTAGACGCCTTCAAACCAGGACGAGCCACAGGAGGAGCACTAGCTAAGTTGCTAGCACCACTTCAGAACAACGACCGAATGGACACATCCGCAGATCACGTACGAGGACGATTGGCAGGGGCTGAAGATATTATAGCGAACCATCCCAGGAACGCTCGGCCCCGCAACCGCCGTTTCCACCCCGAGGAGGGTTTATACAAAGGCAGTTCAAGCGAGACCACAGCCAAACGCAGTGTTACAACTGCCAGAAAATGGGTCACATCAGCCGCGACTGCAGACAACCAAGAAGGCGCCGAGACATACAGACACGCGCGGCCGAAACAGCAACAACCAAAGAAGAGAAAGCAGCGGAATGGCTGCGAGGAGTTGCAGGAGACGACGAAGAAGTGAAAGACCTGGTCCTACAGCAGTTGATGGGACAGGATTTTGGAAACGCCTGAACCCGGCGGCCTGGGTGAGGGCAATACGTTGTAACTCTGTGTACATTATGCGCTACCGATCTATGTGAGTACCAGTATCCATTCGTGCAAGTTACAACATGGCCGACATCAAAGCATTAGTGGACTCAGGAGCCACCGACAATTTTATCCATCCACAATTCGTCAAAAGGATGGGATTGGGACAACGAGCGTTAGATAAGCCCAAAAACATCTACAACATCGACGATACCACTAATAAAGCGGGGCAGATCACACACTACCTCACGCTTAACGTAGAGACAGGAAAAACCCAAAGAGAAATGCGCTTCCTGATCACCGACATCGGCAAAGAAGACATACTACTAGGATATCCATGGCTCGCAACATACGAACCACGGTTCAGTTGGCGACACGCCACTATTGATGAAAAACAGCTCCCTATAGTACTACGATCAGTCAATCCAAGTGACAGAAGAGCCGTACTAGCAAGGTTGCTCAGCGAAGAACAAAGCGACGTCAAAGTCTCACGAATGTTCACTACCGAAGCAAAAGAACAAATCGTGACAAAATTAGAAGAACAAGTATATGGACGACGATCAGCGGTCGAGCTTGCAATAGATGCCAAGCAATATACCAAGAACGTCGAAATACCAAAAGAATACCAACAATTCACACAGGTATTCAGCGAAGAAGAAGCAAAAAGATTCCCACCAAGACGAAGTTGCGACCACGCGATTGAATTCAAGAAGGGAGCGCCAGATGTCATCGACTGCAAAGTATACCCAATGACAAGGGTAGAAGACGCAGCGCTGGACGAATTTATTGACGAACAACTAGAGAAGGGATATATTCGTCCCTCAAAGTCCCCGTACGCATCATCTTTCTTCTTTATCAAGAAAAAGGACGGAAAGCTACAACCCGTACAGGACTACCAAAAGATCAATGAATGGACTATACGAAACCAATACCCACTCCCTCTTATTGATGATCTAGTCAGGGATCTCAGAGGGGCACAGATATTCAGCAAGCTCGACATCCGACAAGGATACAACAACGTTAGGATCAAGGAAGGAGACGAACCCAAAGCCGCGTTCAAGACACGTCGTGGACTATTCAAACCGACTGTCATGTACTTCGGTTTGTGTAACTCGCCGGCAACATTCCAAAGCTTCATGAACGACATCTTTCAACCGATAATCATGAAACACGAAGCGGCCGGAACAACAATCAGGGTATATATGGACGATATCGCCATAGCAACCAAGAGGCAACCACTAGCAATCAAAAAACACCAAGACGCAGTCCGTGACGTGCTCACCATAGCACAAAAGAACGATCTGTTTTTCAAACCCGAGAAATGTGTCTTCAATGCTCCCAGTATTGATTACCTGGGGGTAATCCTTGAAGAGGGGGTGACACGCATGGACCCCGTCAAATTTCAGGCATCCGCGATTGGCAAATACCCACATCAGTAAAGGACGTACGATCATTCCTTGGTTTTTGCAACTTTTATCGGCAGTTTATCAGAGGATTTGCCAACATCGCCAAACCGCTCAACGAGCTTACACGAAAAGACGAACCATGGCAGTGGGAAACAAGACATCAAGTAGCGTTTGACACGCTTAAGCGACGAGTCACCACAGAACCCATACTAGCACACATGGACCAAACCCAACAATTCGACCTAGAAGTGGACGCGTCAGGATTCGCGGTCGGAGCGGTACTACTGCAAAAGAAACAAGACGGAAAGCGACATCCTGTGGGATACTACTCGGCAACACTCAACGCCGCCAAACGCAACTACAACATTTACAACCTAGAGTTGTTAGCCATCGTAAAGGCATTGCGAAACTGGCGACATTTGTTGGCAGGTTCACCACACAAAGTACGCATTTTCTCCGATCATCTCAACCTCAAATACTGGCGGGATCCCCAGAAGATCAGTAGGCGAATTGCCAGGGAAGTACTTGAACTCGCAGAATACAACTTCGAAATACACCACGTCAAAGGCACGGCCAATGGACGAGCCGATGCTCTATCTCGAAGGCCCGATTACGATCAAGGAGAGACAGATAACGAAGGCGTCGTCGTATTACCAAACGAGATGTTTGTACGAACAACTACGACCACCCAACAACAGGACAAACAAAGGATATGCAAGTGGGTTGACCCCCACAAACTGACAAAAGCAGATGGACTCTGGTGGTACCACGGACAACAGCTTGTCGTGACAGGACCAATCGAGGAAATCAGAGAAGTAATTTCCACACACCACGACCCACCTATTCATGGCCATCCAGGAATCAACCGAACAACGCAATTGGTGGAGCGCCACTATTGGTGGCCAACGATGAAACAAGACATTGCGGAATACGTCCGAGGATGTGCAGAATGTCAACGATGCAAGGTCAACACACAAAAAACAAGAGCACCATTGCAACCAATATTTCCACAGCCCGAGGCGCTACCATTCGAGGTGGTGGCGCTAGATTTCATTACTAAGCTTCCAGTATCAAGAGGATACGACTCGGTACTCACAGTTACAGACCACGACTGCTCGAAGGCAGCCATCTTCATACCATGCAAAGAAGAAATCTCGGGAGAAGAAACCGCGGCACTATACGCAAAGCATGTCGTAGCGCGGTTTGGACTACCCTCGAAGATCATCAGTGACAGGGACCCCCGGTTCGCATCAAAGTTTACAAGGGAACTATGCCGAGTCTTAGGAATACGACAAAACATCTCAACAGCCTACCATCCACGGACGGATGGACAATCGGAACGAACCAACCAGTGGTTGGAGCAATACCTCAGGCTTTGGGCTAACGAGAGACAGAACAATTGGGTGGACCATCTGGCGCTAGCTGTAGCGTTATCACCTAACGCTTGTTCGACTTGAACTGGTCTGTGACGTGATACTCGTGTATACGGATGAATGGTTGTAATCACGGGCAACTTAGCTAAGTTGCACTGCCACTAGGTCGCTTCAATAGACACTAGGGTATCCCAAAGGATAAGCTTCAATCGACTGATTGGAAAGACGCGAAGAGAAGAGGAAGAGACGATGGTGATGATTCAAGAAGACCAAGCTGAAGAGCCTTGGTCTTTACGAAGCGGTTTATATACAAATACTCGCTGGCTTTAAAGCGCAGCTGGAAGTCCAAACCCTAGTACAGTGCTACTAGTATCGAGTCATCATAAGTAATTACCAATACCTGAAACACCGGCAAGCCCAAACACCGGCGACGCGTAAGTGTCCATGACTAATAACGGCTTACTATCGTAGTCATAACCAAGTAGTAAGCGTCCCGAACTCCGAGACCTCGTAAACGTGATGACAAGTAATCCGCGCGATGTCAAACCGTGACATTACCCCTTTTTCAGGCAGAACGTCCACGTTCGAAAACCCAGGGAATAATAGTCGCACCTCGATTAACAGAAACCTCCTGGTCCATGATTCTCTGTAGTCCATTAGCCGCCTCCAACCGTCGCGTACACTTCCTGACTTCATTGCCGACTACATACTGCTCATTTTCCAGAGCAGTAATGCGTTCCGACAGCTCGGAGTACCGGCTAGTTAAAGCCCGGTATCGAAGGACCTCCGCCCACAACGACCGGTCCGGGATCTGCCCCATGGCCAAGTCGACCCCTTGGCGATCACCGTAATCCTGTCGTAAGTACCGCAATTGGGTATGCGTGTACTGGCGGTCGTTATCCTCGGTATCAAGCTCAGGAGCGGCATGTACTTCACCTTGTTGAATTTCCCCCCCTTTCTTCATACACCCGTATACAATCGGGTTGTTGCCAGGCATGACGTGAACGTATTTGGCGACAGTGATGTGCCCATTCTCAGTCATGCGGAAGTTAATGAACCTGGGAGGGATATTCAGCTCGAAACCATCGGGGGCGTCAGCTTTGTCCCTAGCACGCTGTTGATCAGCTGGGACCCCGCCTCCTCGGTAGTCTGGGAAGCAAGGACTCTCTTTTGATGCTCCCACACCAGCTCTTCTTCCTCTCCTCGTCCCCCTCGGCACAAATGGTACCCTTTCATCCGGGGATTTCGGTACTTGGCGGGGATCTTGGTTTTCTTTATCCGAGTCGTCTTCTCGGGCTCGGAGGGAGGCACGGATGTGAATACCCCAGGACGTCGAGGGGTCCATGATGACGTTGGTAGGGGGGTCGACATTAATATATCGAGGCGTTGGCGGTGGAGGGATGCGGACGGGGTCGTTGTTACACGTACAGTTGTAGATGAGTTGTCCACAGTCGTAGTGGATGTGGGAGTCGGCGTCGTCAGGATGGCCTGGACATGACAAGGCGGTTTGCTTACAACTTCCACAAACTCTGACCACGTCACTGAGGTCGGAGACGCTTGGAACCTTGATAAGCGTTTGTGGAATAATGAGGTTCTCGACGCGAGTAGGAGCTCCCTCTTCCATGCTCGATGGGTCTTCCTCCAGTCCTTCAACGTCGTGTCCGCATACATCAGGGGTTTCGGGGATGACATCCCCAGGTTCGATGCATCGAAAGGCGGCGGCGACTTCGGCATAGGTAGGTTGGGTAATGGTGGGAAGATGATAAGAAGTCTGAGAGGTAGTGGAAGTAGCAGTAGGGGAAGTGGTCATTGTTCGACGAAGGAAGAACTGATGTGCTTCATCCAGTGAATGGCCTGTCTTTATACGTGAGGGAGTAGAATTTAGAGTCCGTTTGAACTCAGCTAAGGCGTCAGGGGCATGTACGTCAGTGGCGTTGACCCACTGCGACTCCGAGTCTGGATACCCTTTCCATTTGATAAGGAATTGTTTGCGCCTTGTTCTGCCGAATTGCCGTTGGTCTAGAATCTTCTCGATTTCATATTCTTCTTCGCCATCGATTAATTCAGGGGGAGGTCTTGGGAAATTTGGTCCATGAAAGGAAGTCTCGCGATAGGGGGTGAGAAGATCGATATGAAACACGTCATGAATGCTCCACTTGGTGGGTAATTCCAATCGATAATTGACAGGGGACATCACCTGGACAACCTGGAAAGGCCCATGTCGTTTGGGCGCAAGCTTGGCGCTTGGCTGGTGAGTCCTTAGGTGACGCCCTTCTAGCCATACCCGATCCCCTATTTGGAATTTGGGCGTATCTTTATGTGAGACCCATGACTTCTGGGCCTTGATGATTTGTTTTTGAGCGTGTTCCCGTGCTTGTTTGAATTGATCAAGGCGCAACGCCACTTGCGGCATGGGACTGGGCGCTGAATTCCAATCAGCACGAGGATTATGCCCCATCAATAAGAAGAATGGAGACTGTCCCGTGGCTTCATTAGGCCAATTGTTATGCGTGAATTCTGCTATTGGAAGATAAAGATTCCAATTGTCTTGTCGTTCATTTACCCAAAATCGGAGATATTGTTCGAGCCATTGATTGGTTCGTTCCGATTGTCCATCCGTGCGAGGATGATATGCCGTAGAAATGTTTTGTTTGATCCCAAGTTGTTTGCATAATTCCCTTGTGAATTTGGACGCAAATCTGGGATCCCTGTCGCTAATGATTTTAGTCGGTAATCCATACCGCATGAACACGTGTTTGATGTATAGTGCTGCTGTCTCTTCCGCGTCGATCTCTTCATTGCAAGGGATAAACACAGATGCCTTGGTACAATCGTGATCCGTGACCGTAAGGATTGAATCATAGCCCTGGGCGACTGGTAGTTTAGTGATGAAATCGAGAGCGATAGTCTCGAAAGGCATAGCTTCCGGTTTAGGGTATATGGGTTGTAGTGAAGCCCTAATAGGGCGATTGTTGATTTTGTGTCGTTGGCATTCCGCACAACCCCTAACATACGCCAATACTTCTTGTCGTATCGTTGGCCACCAATAGTATCGTTCTACTATTTTGCCAGTTTTGCTGATTCCTGGATGACCATGCACTGGGGTATCGTGATGAGCGGCAATAATTGACTTCCGCTCTTCACTTCCCTTAGTAACTACTCTTCTGCCTTCTTTATACCATACCCCATTGATCTTTTTCAACTTGTGCGGGTCTACCCAAGGTTTGATAGCATCTTCGTCTTGTTCGTCTTTGGTTGACCTCATTTCTTCTACCGTGATCGTTGCAATAGACTGATTTGGCATTCCTGTACGGTGTGTGTTGTTGGTTCGTATGAATATTTTGTCAGGTAACACCGTAACATTTTCATTGTCTTGTTCCCCGTGATCATAGTCGGGTCGTCTTGACAATGCATCTGCTCGTCCGTTTGCAGTCCCTTTTATGTGGTGAATTTCGAGGTCATATTCTGACAATTCGAGTACTTCCCTCGCAACCCGTCGACTGATCTTTTGTGGTTCTCTCCAATACCGTAGATTCATGTGATCCGAGAATACTTTAATTTTATGGGGTGATCCCGCTAGTAGAGGCCTCCAGTGTCGTAACGCTTTGACTATTGCTAGTAGTTCAAGGTCGTAAATGTCGTAATTTCGTTCTGCTGTATTGAGGGTTGCAGAGTAATAGCCTATTGGATGTCTCTTGCCGTCAGTTTTCTTTTGGAGTAGTACCGCTCCCACCGCGAAACCTGAAGCATCCACCTCCAAACTCGAATTGGTCCGTCAATACTGGGTGTGCCAATACAGGTTCGCTTGTAAACCCGTTCTTTCAATACTTCAAATGCGTGTTGTTCTGCTGAGTTCCATTGCCATTCTGTTGTTTTCTTCGTAAGATTGTTTAGTGGTTTGGCGATTGACGCAAAATCCTCGTATGAATAGACGGTAAAAAATTGCAAAAACCCAAGGAAAGATCGTACGTCCTTCACCTTGGTTGGCGTTGGCCAATTTTTAATTCCCGCGATTTTTTACGGGGTCCATGCGTGTTACCCCTTTTTCAAGGATTACCCCCAGGTAATCAAGAGACGTCGAGTGGAAAGTGCATTTCTCCGGTTTGAAAAAACAGGTCGTACTTCGCAGCTACTGTTAGCACATCCCGAACTGCGTCGACATGGTCCGCGATGTTTGTTCGGGTAGCAATACCAATGTCG